>PVKE010001010.1:0-68234 GCA_004027555.1 Craseonycteris thonglongyai | reverse complement strand
GCTGGAGAAGCTGAGGAACCTGGCGAAGGAGAAGGTGCTTGGCAATCAGTCCGAGGGTTTAGGGTCCAGAAATGCTCATCCCCCTCACCCCGAAGGCCCACCACTCTTCCCCTCCCTCCAAGTCTGGCTCTACCCAATTTTCTCTTCATGCTCCTGCCCCTCCCCCAGTTAGACAATACTGACCCTGAGGTGCTCTGTCAGTCAGTGCTCAGGGCCTGGCCAGCCTCCTTCTGGGTGTCTGTGGTCTCCTGAAGCCCTCTAGGGAACAAATTCTGGGTCCTCTGGGTTTCCCACTGCTGCCTGGGGCTGGAGGCAGGGCTGGAACCTGCGGAGAGAAGCCATCAGCTGGGCAGTGCCATGATGCCTGCTGTCCATCAGGGTCTGCCCTACACACCCGGCCTGCCTTACCATCACTTGACCAGGATGGCTTCTCATCAGGCAAGAGTGTCTGCGGGGGGCTGGACCAGGGCCTGGGCAGGGAGGAGGCTGAGGCCTCGCCCCACGGTTCCTGCTGCTGCTGCTGCTGATGGAGCTAAAGAGAATGAAGAAGACTGAGGACTCCGGAGCGAGGTGCAGAGGGCTCTGAACCGGAGCCCTTCCTTACCCTCCCTCAGCCTCCATAGTATGCAGCTGCTCTCCCTACGTTGCTCTTTTCGGCACCCCTCTACTCACCTGGTGCAGGTAGATGGCATGGAGACTCATCTCAGCAGAAGCAAGCTCTGGAAGCTGGGCCAGCTTCTGGCCCCTGGGGCCTCCTGGGGACACATAGCTGGAACGCGTGGTGCAGTAGATCAAAGATGTGCCCCTTCACCTGCACCCCAGGGCAAGGGCCGGGCTTGACCTCCCCTTCTACCCTGCACCCTCCTCCTGGAAGGCCATCCTCACCACCCCAGCTCCCCTGCATCCAGGCCCCCACCCCTCACCTAGGGTCCTGGGCAATTCGGGAAATGGAGGCCAGGAGGCTGGCAGTGGCTGCAGCTGGGCAGGGAGTTGTGGGGCTCAGGTCCCGTGAGGGCAGGAGGGGGTGCACCAAGAGGTTGGCCAGGAAAGCCTCTGGCTGGGAGCAAGAGAAGGGGTCAGAAGAGAGAACAGAAGGGGAGGGGTTTCAGCAAGGTGGGAGAGCAGGCTAGTGAGTGAGCAGGTTAACACAAAAGGCGGGGAAACAAAGTGGCAGGAGGTGAGGGCAGCAGGGCAGGCCAGGCTGTGGCTCACCAGGGGTGAGGAAGAGTCGCTGAGCACCCCAGGGGTGGGGGGACTGCGAACAGAGGTGGTGCCCCAGGCAGCCGCGTCTTGTTGCACCCGGCCCCGAAGGTGCCCCAGGAACTTGGAGCTGTGCCCTGGGGGGCGCCATTGCGGGTGTGCCAGCGAGAACCTCATGAGGGAGAGCTCGGTCTTTCCGTCCTCCGCCCGCTGAGACTGCGAGGCCTCTGTCTGTCCTGCTGAGAGCCACTGAGAGAAACGAGGAAAGGCTGTGACATTGCTTTTGTGGCTGCAGGGGAAGCCTTGTGCAGTAGGGGGACAGAAAACATGTCCAGGGGAAAAGAATGGAGGCCACCAAAAAAGACAGCAGCAAAGCAGCAGCTGAGCCCAGACCCAGCACAGGAAGATGGCACCGGCTCAGTGCTTTGCCAGCCTGTGCCACCAGACCCCCGGGCTGGCCTGAGGCCTTGGCAGGGAAGCCCAGCCTTACTCCAGCCCCATCCATGGACCGGCTGCTTTCTCTGCCTCTTTGGTGGCCTTCACGCCCATTTACTAGTGCTAGGGCTGTACACACATCACGTCATGTAACTCTTACACAGCCCTGCTCATTGACTCGGGTTATTGTCCTTATTTGACAGATGAGGACACTCATGTGCAGGGAAGTGAAGTGACTACTCCACAGTCGCAGGTGGCAAAAGATGGAGCTAGGGGGCAAACCTACCACCCTGCACACCCAGGGAAGGGTTCTAACCTGAGGGTGGCCATGGCGCTTCACATCCATAAGGGCGAAGGAACAGATGTCACCAACCCCGGCCACATCCACAGTGAAGTGATGAAAAAAGTCAATTATCTCCAGGGCACGAGGGTGAAACCAGAAGAGCAGAAACAGTGGGGTGAGAAGCGGGGACAGCAGCTCCTCCAGGAGGGAGACCTGGGGAAACAGGGGTTAAGGCTGAGAAGGGGTTGCTGAGGGTGCCTACAGTTGTGATCAGGACCAAGAGGCCCCCTGGGGGCGCTGGCCAGGGCAGGAAACCTCCAACCCAGCCATTCCCCGAATCCCAGGATACCCAGCCCCAAAAGCCCGTTTGTCCACGCCCTTTCCCAGGCCACAAAGACTGCGCAGCTTCCCTCTGGAGCAGCCTCCTTTCCGGTCTCTACCCTCACCGCTCGGTATTGCAACAGCCGCGCCATCTGTCGGTAAGTGCTGGCCCTGCCGCCGGCGCCGGGCTGCTCCGGGAGGTAATGCATGTGAGCCAAAGCCGACTGCAGCAGGATCTGCGGGGAACGACCTTGGCATTGCTCATCCGGAATGAAAGACCTGGAGGGCGGGATCGGGGTGGGGAAGGGGCCTGCGGTTACGAGGAAGCGCAGAGGTAAGCAGGGCTGCGGGTCGCTGGCGGTGGGAGGGGTCTGGATCGCGGGGGGGAGGGGGTTGTCAACCTCAACGTCGGAGGAATCCCCCCGCCCCCGCAACTTCTGCCGCACCTGGCCACGGTGGCCGTGACCCCGAGCGCGGTCATGGCGGTGAGCACGTGCTCCACGGAGAGCACATCCTCGTCGTAGACGGTGAGAAGGAGCAGCGCCGCGAAGAGCGCGCCGGCGAAGAAGACGAGCTGGCGGGCCAGCAGCGCAAGCAGCGGGGCGGGGGGTGCGGCGGCGCGCAGAAAGGCGGCCGCGGGGCGGTAGGCGCGAGCCAGACGCGCGCGCAGTTCGTGCGGCAGCTCGTTGAAGTGGCGCAGCTGCAGGCGGGCCAGGCGGGACCAGCGGCGCGCCCCCAGCGCTCCGGGCTCTCGACGCAGCAGCTCCACGTGGCTGTAGAAGGCGTGCAGCACCTGCCAGGCCAGCACTAGCGGACTCAGCGCCAGGTTCACGGCGGCCAGCAGCAGCACCGTGCGCCGCCAGCGCACAGCGAGGGCACCCCGCTGGTCGCTGCGCTTGTAGGCGTCGGGCAGCTCCCAGCCCCCGCGGAAGAGCGAGAAGGGACCGCGGAAGAGCAGCAGGTCGACGTTGAGCGCCAGGCCGCGGGTGAGGAAGGCCACACTGCCTCCCCATGGCAGTGCGCACCGAGCCGGCAGCAGGCCCTTGTTGGCCAGCGCCACCTGGTAGTTGGTGTAGCGCAAGATGCGGTGGTGGACGTCCAGCTCCGTTAGCGGCCGCGGCTGCACGCACAGGCCCCCGCTCCTCTGCAGCGCCAGGAGGCGCGACTGCACCTCAGCCCAGGGCACTGAGATGAGCTCCTCCTGAGGACAGGGGACAGCTGAGGTACAGGGACCCGGATTGCTCCACACGGTGATACCCCAGCTCACCATGACCAGAGCTACATGCCTTAGCACCCCCTCCCCACTGTGCTCACCACTGTCCCTCAGGCAGGAAACCTGTCATCTTCCAATTCCTGCCCTCCCCTGAGTCACTAACCAGGGGCACTTCCTACTTCCTTTCATCCTCCTTGTAATTGTGTTCCTCACCACCCTGCCACTCCTGAGGCCATGAGTCATGTGCTTCCCAACCATACCTCAGAAGTTAAGCTCTTTGGGTATTTGATCTCAGCTCCTTAAGAGCAGGTTTGCCTGAGCCCCAACCCCAGAAGTCATACACGTAGAAGACATGACGTATTGTCCAGAAGCCTCCCACCTCCTGTCTCAGCATGCTTGGAGACCCCCAGCCCTATCGCACTCCATCACTGCAGTAATCTTCCCCGAACCCTGGCCGTGTCCATGTTGGGGGCGGGGGGGGGGGAGTGGTGCAGACCTCACTTGGATCTCTTCTGCAAACCTCATTTTAGCCCAGTTTCACCCAGCTGCCCCAGTCCAGCTTAGTCAAATCCCTCCAGGCCAGCCTCTCCAGTCCATCCCAGGGTCTCCCCTTCCCCTGGAAGGAACAGGGGAGGCGGGAAGAGAAGGGAGAAGGGGAAAGAGAAGGGTAAGCAGCTTCCTGGAAGAGCAGTGGTCTAACGCCTGCTTGCCCCTGCCTCTGCCCTGGCCCTCAGAAGCCTCCCTGCACGATGTGTAGTGCCCCCTACTCAAGAGGGCTTTCTAGAACCTCTCCCCTTGCCTGTGCTGGAGGGCAGGCAGAAGGCTCTAGACTTCTGAAGGAAGCAAGGGAGGCCAGCCACAGAAGGTAGCCTTTGAGCAGGGCCTTAAAGGAAGAACTGAGGTACAAAGCAAGAAGGCATGTGAACATGATGGGGCGGGAAGAAAGGGCGAAGTGGGACCAGGGACAGTGAAAGGACCCCTGCAGAGAGCAACTGTAGTAGGAGGTGAAGCGGGAAAGGAGAGCGGCATCACTGGACAGGGCCTGAACACTCATCTGCAGGCTGGTGGGTCAATCTCAGTGGTGCCCGCAGATGCGCATTGCCTCCCCAGTTCCTGCATCGAGCGTGCATGGTCTCCCCACCTCTGTTCTTCCCAGCCCCACCCAATCCCTCCTGTTCTATAAAGTCAGATGGCCACCCATGTGACCAAGCATGGGTCATCTTCCATAACCCATCTAAATCAACTAAGCTTCACTAGGGTGAGGACTATGTTTTGTAAGGGGGGGTACCCCACCTTCCTAACATTATTTGAGGTCTAGGGTAAGTAGTAAGGCCTTCTGCCTGCTTTTCAGCGGGCACTTATGTCTGGGCAGCCCCCACTCCTCCCCTTCTGCTGCCCCCCTGGCATGGCATGCCTCCACACAAGCATGCCTGCCCAGCTCACCGGTCGAATGTGCAGGGCCTCCCTGTAAAACACCTGGATGTCCCAGTAGCTGAAGAGGTTGCAGACTGAGCGAAGCAGCTGTACCACCCAGAAGGCTGCAGCCAGGATCAGAAGGAAGACCAGCAGGGGGCTGGAGCGGAGCCTGGGTGGGAGAGAGAGTGTGAGAAAGTAGAGCCCCCATAGAAAGGGAGCTGAAACCTGAGGAGCAATGGAGAAGTCATGCGGGATGGGTCCTGGGGGTCCCTGCAAAGTCCGTGAGGTCAAAACGTTTTTCAGATAACATAGTACTGATATGTTCTGCCTCCTTCATTCTCATTCTCTCACCAGGGTACAGTGTTTCCCAGAGGCTATGTGGCATCACGCTGACAGCTGATGGAATATGTACTTATGCATTCTTAGGCTTTAAAGCTGTTCTCAGCTTTAATCTCTAATAAGGTAAATATAGATACAATTGTCACAAATAAAAGCTCTTGGGGTTCTCAATCAATTTTAAGTGTATTAAAGGTGTTCTGAGATCCAAACTTTGGAGAACCAATGATCTAGCCCAAGGGCAGGGGGTGGGGGGTTCTGGTGGCTCTCGGTGGGGGGTTCTGGTGGCTCTTGTCTGCTGTTTTCCCCACTGCTCCCCCCACTGGTTGTCACTCACCGCTGGGCACACTGGGATGAAGGCAGGATGGCATCCGACAAGGTCACTTTGTTGTGAGGCAGCCCAGGTCTTGTCCGGTTATTTGGTTGGTTGGCAAAGAGAACATTGTAATCCACGCAGCGAAGAAGGAAGGTGGTAAAGGTGACAATGAAAACAAATTGTCTAAGAGAGCAGGGGGTGCAGTGATCAGGCCTGAGGGGCCTGCAGGGCAGTGTGAGTCCTCCCCACCCGGCTGGGTCCCTGGGCTGCCTGGGGAGGCACTAGGTAGACTAGAAGCAGGGGGCACTACAAGGATGAGTGTCTCACCCCAGCTGGAAGGCATCCTCCAGCAGGATACAAGCAAAGCCATTCCTCTGGTGATAGCTGTAGATGTAGCAGGTGCGTCAAGAAACAAGCCTGCGGCATGATGTGCCTCTCCCTCACTCCCCAACAAGCCCCTCAGCCTACCCTCAGCCCCCCTATCAAGAACAGCTCCAGCCCCAAAGGGCCCTCCCATGCCGCCATGACCAGCCCAGCACAAAGGATATCTTGGTGAAGAAGCTGTCCAGGTTCTGGATGTGGTGCCAGGAACCTGGGCACAGAGAGAAGACTGCTGTGACTCAGCACTCATCTTAGTAAGCTCTCCAAGCCCTCAACCCGATGCCTCAGTCCCCAGGCCCTCCCCAACCCACTCCCCCCTCCCCAGTCCCATAGCCACATGCTCACCTCTGAGTCCTTCTGGCACATGGAGCAGAGGCTGCCGTTCCTCCCCATGGAGGGGTGAATCTTGGGACCCCTCAGGGTCACAGTCCCCCAGCCGCTCATAATCTTGCTCAGGGATCAGAGGGCCTATCCGCAGCCCAGGACTGTCCTGGGGGCATTGGCGTGAAGCAGGGGAAGCCACTGAGGCCAGGGGTGGGGTGGAATGGAGACCCCAGGAGGGAGCAGAGGTAGGTGTCATCACAGGCCCTGCCTGTGTTGGGAGTGTGGCTGGGGTGAGGAGGGTACTGTGGCAAGGCTGAGAAGCCCCTGGAGCCAGTTCCGCTGAGCAGGGGGCGCCTGGGGCCAGAGGAGGAACTAAGGAAGGCACACTTCTTACATGAGGCACAGAGGACAGAGAGAAGAGGGAGACCCTCCCGCCCCCAGGCCCCCGACCCGGAGGAGGAGGAAGAGGCAGAGGAGGCAGTGGCATGGGGAGGAGGGGCACTGACCCAGGCCCCAGGTCTCCCCACCGCCCTAGCCGCCCCCTGCTCCCCCCCCAGCCCACACGCTTCACCATCAGGCTGGTGGCTTCTGCTGAAATGTTGGAAGGATGTGAGCTGCTGCTGTTTCCACAGAGGTCTGGGGAGCTAAGCAGGGACTTCAACAGGACGGTGACAACAACAGCACGGTGACTCAGTTGGGGCAGGCCCCAGGCGTCCCAGCTTGCAGTCACCTGTCTAAGCACTCACACCCCCTTCCAGGACAACCATTGCCAAAGCTCTTGGTCCTGCCTCCATGCCTGGGCGGGGCATAAGCTGGTGAGTGGGAGGCTAAAGGAGAGACCAGAGGAGACACCTATTGCCCCATCTTCAGATCTCAAGTGGATTTGAAGGGGATGCCAGGGAATAGCAGGCAAAATCACAAAAGAAAAAAGAAAACCGTGTTAAAGCATATAGGTCTATGGGGCCAAGATGTTAAATCTTTGCTTTCTTAAAATCTTGTATTCCCTCCCTACACACACGCAGTGACCAAGAGAGAACTACAAGGAAGGAGGGAGGGAGGGGCTGCCTATTTTGTTTGTCTGATAGTAGTACTAGAGGGGAAGCCGGGATGGGGACCGAGGATCGAATCCCGGCCCCAGCCCGTGCGGAACCATATGCTGAACCGGGAGCTCCCCCAGTTCAGTTCTCTCTCTGTCTCTGTCTCTGTATCTCTCTCTCTCCCTGTCAATAGATAAATAAATAAATAAATAATATATGATAGTAGTACTAGGAAGGAAAGAAGGGAGACTGCCTGACTTTGCAGCCAGATTGGGGAAAGATATGAAGAAAGGAGAGGCAGCTATTTAGGATGTGAGAAGTGTTTTGGAGCTTACAATAGAAAAGTGGGGTTCCTTGGATGTAACATTATGTCAACATCTCATGAACCCTGAAACCCTCTCCCATAAGTCCTGGTCCAGTTTCTGGGGCCTCCTGGAAAGTATCAGGACTAAACCAGCAGAGCTCAGGATTTGGGAGGATAGTTTTGGTACTTAAGGATGAGCTGATTGACTTGAGTTCCTTGTTGCCATCTCAGCAAGGAGGAGGAAGAAGCCCAAGCAGCTGGTCCTGTGGCTTGTCCAACGCCATTCTTGAAGCCCTGACTCACCAGGTTTCCTATTGAAGTCCATTCCTGAGATACTGACTCAAGTGTAAGGCCTCCAGGGCTTAGGCCCAAGGACTGATGTAGGGGTCAGTCTCCATGAAATAGAGTAACAGAGTGCTTCCCAGGTTGTTCACTGGAGAATCATGGAGGCAATCAATCATAGAATCACCCACAAAATTTGAGTCCAAATATACCTGTTTCTCCTTCTGTACCTCCTTGCTGGAAGGGGAACTGTCATCCTCGCTCAGGATTTGCATAATTTTATCCCTGATCAGGAGGCAGAGCTTTGAAACCAAGATCTGCCTCTTCTAGAGGTGTCATCCTAGTACCCAAAATGGAATCCCACCTTGTAGAGGGGCTGGGAATTCCCCATGCTCTCTCTGAGACATCTGTCAAGATGGGTTATGTGGGGTTTCATCTCTTTTCAACCTCACTCACCTCAATGTCCCACCATACTCACATTAGGATCCCTCACACACACCCTCCCATACACCCAGTCAAACCTCAAACTACTCCTAGCACATTTCCCTACCCAGTTCCACCCCAGATTCATCCATTTACAGCCTCCCTACCACCACCCCTGGTTCAAGTCAATTTATTATAAAGGGCACTTTTCCCTGCTAGACATTTGGAGGGGAAGTGGGGGTGGATGAATGAGACACAGCCACTATCCAAACCAAGTCACAGCCCAGTAGTGGAGGCATCTACACAAACAAATAATTACACAAGAAATACGTAAATGCTAAACAGAGGTTCAAGCGCTGTGCGGTGAGAGCCTTGGGCAAGTCAGCCTGACCTGCGGTGAGGAACTCTGTGGGGGAGATCCGTCTGAGGTCGCACCATAAGCTTCCACCTCCATGCCAGTGGTTCTCAATCACTGAGTAGGGGGAGCATATCAGAATCACGGGGGGGTGGGGGGGTTCTCAAATATACGTCCCGGCGGTCCCCACAGCCCTGACACCTATGGGACAACGGAGTGTGTGGCAAGGCAAGTGCACGTGTTTTTTTTTTAATCCCCACCCAATTTTTGTCCCTTCCCCTAGTACCAGCGCTCTACACTCCCTGGGGACCCAGAGCCCTCTAGAGTCAGCCAGCAGCACCGCTAGAATGGCTCGGAGATCAGCGGCTGACGTGTTACTATGAAAACCCAGCAGAGGGGGATGCATTCTGCACACCCTCAAAAATGTCACCACTGGTCCGACAGCGGACAAAAGGTAGTGCCCCATCCAGCTTGGCCCAGGCCAGAACTGGGTAGGAGGGCAAGTGACTCTCTCCAATTACAGTTCCTAAAGGAGGAGGCTGACAAGGTTTTGTCCAATCACAGCTTGCAACGAGATTGATGCGTCGTTCCGCCAATCACCGCCGAGGCGCGAGGGGTTTGTCGGGATGGGGTTCTGAGCCAACATGGAACCATCAGAGGGATGGGGGTGAAACTGTTGTTGCTGGCTACGCCTGTTCTTCCGACGCATCATGTTGGCGCATTTATTTCGGGTCGGGATTAGGAGTGGCCCTGTCCCAGGCAGGCCGCTACTTCCCCTCTGCTTGCAGACATTCTCGGCCGTCAGGTAAAAAGGGGCAAACCTGGGAGCGCGGGCCATAGACTGGTCGGCCGGGCGTGGGGCCCGCCGGGAGATGGAGTCCTGGCCTCGCCCGAGGCTTGCTGGGAGTTGTAGGCTGACCTGGCCCTGGGTGGAATGTCACTCCCCAGGGCATTGGCCTCAATTATTTATAGTGATGACCCAAGTACCAGCTGGAGGCTCCGCGCTTCTCCACCCGCGTGTAGACAGACTGAGGGAACGCTCTGGATCGGTGACCACACCGGTCTGTACTTCCCGCCAGGGGGCGCCGTGCTGCACAGGTGTCGCCGTTCCTGGCCTGCGGTCTTTTCTTGGCGTTGGCCTGACGATTTGGATAAAAATTATTCGTATACAGAGACTTTTAGTATTGGTGGTGTTTTCAAGATTCAAAACGAGCTGAACAAAAATGGCTCCTAGATGTGGGTACCGAAATAGTCAATCTAGTAACTTGTACACGTGTGTGTTCTTGTGTTGACTCTACACATGTTGGTCTAGTCAGTGACTAGACTAGAGATGGGGAGGGAGGAAGAGAGACAGAGATGGGTGGGAAACGGACAGAACCCTGAACTGAAACTCCACTGTAAATGCTTTATGAGAAGGCACCGACTCCCTTCTAATCCTGGAGTAAATAACCTGAGGACCCAATTCACAGGGTGGGTGGATGTGGACTTGTGTTATTTGGAAAGTCCATCTGATTGATAGAGGGCAAGAGCTGGGAGGACCTGGAGCCTCAAGTAGTGGTGGTGAGAAGTAATCGAGTTCTTGACATTGACCAAGCCCTGTTTAGAGTTTTAGTTTGAAGATGAGAGAAGCTGGAAAGAGGCCATGGTAAATTATTAAAAGGTTTGAAAACAGTTCTTGGGAAAAGAGTAAGGGTGTTGATATTATTTAAACCCAAGAGAAACCCACAGAAAGAGACCCAGCAATCAAGTATTTGTGCACTCATCTGTGCAGTGTTTTTCAAATGTGCAAGTCATAACACAGTAGATCATAAATGAATTTAGTGGGTTGGAACCATTTAAAAGTGAAAATAAAATAGAATACATGTTTAAAAAATAGAGACAGGGGGAAGCCGGGATGGCTCAGTGGGTTAAGCGCTCACTTTGCAGCACTGGGGACCAGGGATCGAATCCCGGCCCCGGCCCGTGTGGAACCATATGCTGAACTGGGAGCTCTCCCAGTTCAGTACTCTCAGTCTCTGTCTCTCTCTCTCTCTCTCTCTGTCAAAAAAACAATAAAAATACATAAATATTAGAAAAATAAATAAATAAAAAATAGAGACAGTATTGTTTTGTGAAGCATTTCCATTTTGTGGCAATAAATATATGTGTATGTGTATATATATTTTTTTTTTCTTTTTCTTTTTTTCATTGTACTTGGTCAAAATATAAAGTGTATTTCTTACTGTTGACTTCAGGAAGTCCAAAACTGCAACACTGCAGTAGTGTCAGGTTGTTCTGCATTTCTAATGAGGACATGCACTCAACAAACAAACATTTGCTGAACATCTAGTATGTACCAGCTGCTAAATGCTGGGCATAAACATACTGTCTAATGGAGAATCTGGACAATTACACAGGGTAGAGGAGAGTGAACTTCTAATCTGTAATTTAGAATAGATGTAAAGTACACAGTAGAAAACAAGACATAAAAACCAGGCAGGTGGAAAGGGGTGGGTGGAGGCATAACATAGAGGTGGCCAGAAGTGTGGGCTTCCCTGAAACAAAGGAAGGATGAGATGTAGTCTGCAGTTAGGAGGACCTGAGTATAGAGAATACCATCACAGTAAAGGAAAAACCTCTCACTCACTCTGTTCTTTCTTTAAAAGCCTTTCCCCATCAATCTCATTTGGATATTTGAGGTCCTACCGTATACTCTTGGCCAGATAACTTCTTCTTCTAACAGGCCTCTGTAGCCAGTTTTGTCCTCTTCCAGCCACTCTCCTCTGCTATAATCTTTAAAATTCAAATCTGATTGTCACACCCCAGCCTAAAAACCTTAAATAATCCTCCTTGCCCCCCAAAGTCCAGCTGTTTTATACTGCAATGACTGCTCCTTTCCAGCCCTGCCTTACCTGACTCCCCCAGACAAAAGGAGCAGTGCCTGCTCTGTGCTCCCCAGTGCCCTGTGGTTCCCCTCCGCCCACGCTGTGCAAGCTTTGTCATGAGCCCTTTGTGCCCTCACCAAACCCTAACCACCAGGAGGGTATTTACTTGGTCTGTCCTGTTCACCTCCTGATCCCCATGCCTCATAGCAGAGAACTGCCTGCAGTAGGCACACAGCCCTGCACTGTCATCTACAGATTTGGAAATTACAGGAAAGACGAGGTGATCTTGGCCTATCTGATATGACAAGATATGTTATTTGGATTTTTATTTCTTTTTCTTCCTTCAGCTGACAGAGAGGGAGCATGTCACATAAGCACTCGGGACATGGGAGGAGCCAGGGTGATGGGGTGCAATAGCATTGACCAGTGGTCAAAAGACTTTGGGTCCAGTGCTGGCCCTGCCACACATGGCCTTGGGCATGTCACACAGGACTGAGTAGAGCGAGCCTAGATTCTGAAATCACAAGGCAAGATCCCCCTTTTGTCCCAGGTCTGCTGCTTGGGTACAGATTACTAGCTCTCTCAGCCCCACATGATTTTTGCCATCTTATCTGGTAAGAATAAGGGCCTCTCCCTCCCAGGGATGCAAGGATCAAATGTAGTGGGTTGTTAACTCCATGAGGTAGGGCTGAGGCCACCTATTGGGGCTCCACCTCCTACTATTCCGAGCCTGTGCACTCAGGACTTCTGTGTCTGGCTGTTAAGGGAGTACCATGGCCTAGCTGCCATGCAGAGTACCCTCCAGCTCTGGTGTCCTGTGATCTGAAAGTGTGGGTTGAAGCTGGTCACTGACCCAAAGGTGCCTCTGGAGGCTGAGAGGGCCGAGCTGAGTGACGGCACAGGGAAGAACGCTTTTAAGACTTCATGTCATGCACTTGTTGCAGTCCTCGGCTACTTTGCATATATGTGTTTGTCTCAGAAACTGAAGTTGCTTAAGAACAGCCCTGAGAAAGGCAGTGTGGGGCCTGGTGGAAGAGGACGTGCTGCTCTCCAGCAGGCCCAACCCAGAGCTCTGCTGGTTCTATCATTCAGTTGAAGGGCAGTCAGGGCCTGGAGCCATCAGTGCAGTTCTCTCCCTACAGGCACTCTCATGGCCACCACAGCTCCTGCCTCCTCAGGGCCATGGCCCAGCTGCGGTCCCAGCTCCCGGCCTGCCTCCCTCAAGCACGCCCAGCTCCAAGCCGAAGCCCCTCTGCCTGGCGATGGGTTGGGGGAGCCCTCCTGGGCCCCGTGGTACTTAGTAAGTGTCCCCGGCTCTGCCTCTTGGCACTGTGTGAGGCAGAAGAGGCCCCTCCTGCCTGCTCCAGACCCCGTGTCACGGAATCCCGCTTTAACTGGAAGCTCTTCTGGCAGTTTCTGCGCCCTCACCTGCTGGGCCTGGGGGCAGCCATCGTGGTGAGATCTTCCTCTGCACCCCCAAAACCAGGGATAAGGAATGACCTAGCCAGGGCTTTGCAGATGCCCCAGGCAGAGCTGTGTAGGGACAGTTTGACTGCCCTGTCAAGTCTTAGAGGAGACCTTCGAGAGCAGCAAAGACTGGCTTGGGGACTGGGAGCCAAGGGATACCAGGAGAACCTGCACAGGGTGGCTGGGTGTGCAGGGTTCAGGGGTCCCCAGGGGCTGGCGGCCGGGGCTCTAACTCAGATAGGCACAGAAGCAGCCAAAGCCTGGACAGCAGCAGGAGAGGAAGGGCCAAGGCCATGGCTGGGGATGGGGAAGACTGTGCCCACCCTCTAAATGTCACCCCCACAGCTGGCACTGGGTGCAGCACTGGTGAATGTGCAGATCCCCCTGCTCCTGGGCCAGCTGGTGGAGATTGTGGCCAAGTACACAAGAAACCACGTGGGCAGCTTCCTGAATGAGTCCCGGAATCTCAGCACCCACCTGCTCTTCCTCTATGGCCTCCAGGTACAACAGGCGGGGGGTGCCCGGGGGCAGACAGGAGCCGCCTGGGCGCCCCTGAGTGCCCCTGCCTCTCTCCCAGGGACTGCTGACCTTTGGGTACCTGGTGCTGCTGTCCCGCATTGGCGAGCGCATGGCCGTGGACATGCGGAGGGCCCTCTTCAGCAACCTGCTGCGGTACTGCCAACTGCAGAGTGTGGGCAGGGGTGACCAATGGCCTCAGGGACCCCAGTAAATGTCGAGGTGGGGCCTCACCCTGAAGTAACATCTCCCTCTTGCTACCCTTGTTTCCCACTGCCAGACAAGACATTGCTTTCTTTGATGCTAAAAAGACGGGGCAGCTGGTGAGCCGATTGACAACTGATGTGCAGGAGTTCAAATCATCCTTCAAACTTGTCATCTCCCAGGTCAGTGCCCCAGGTCCCCCCCAGCACACACATGCACACCCCCCAGTACAGACACACTAGGCCAGCCCTGCCTGCTCTTGGCCCTGAGCTTGGCTTACACCGAGCAGTGAGAAGCCTGCTATCTGGTGAGAGTGTGGGTGAGGAAGTTCACAGAAGGGAGGTACCATGGCAATGTCCAAGGTCAGGACAGGCTGTTTCTCTCCTGTTCTGAAACCCTACCTCCCCAAAAAATCTTCCCAAGGACTCAGACAAGAGAGCCTTTCCTGGCCCAGCTTGCCAAGAGCACAGTCACCCTGGCCTGCCTTGCCCCCAGAGCTCCTGGCAGGCTGACAAGTGTTGAGGAAAATGAACAGTGGCTTTTTACTGTATTGCTGATGTCCTCTTAGCATCCACCCATGACGGCACCATGGCTGCTGGATCCTGGCAGACACTGGCCCACAGCATCTCCACGTGACTCTTTTTGTTCAGTTTCTAGAGCAGAAAGAGAAGCAAACTGGGATCTGTCAAGGGAAGGGTGCCATTTCCATAGGCACTCTTACCCAGCCCCTTTATGCTTACTGGTCAAGAAAGGGTTACGTTCTGTGACCAGTGGACTGCCAGTTGGCCTCCCAAGGGTCAGTCCTGTGGCCTTGGCCTTGTGAATGTAAGCTATAGCCAGCTGACTCTTGGTAACGTCCCCCATGTCATGGTGCTGATGCCCAACAGCTGTCCTGCCTCCTTCCCTCTCCCCAGGGGTTGCGAAGCTGCACCCAGGTGGCTGGCTGCCTGGTGTCCCTGTCCATGCTGTCCACACGCCTCACACTGCTGCTGATGGTAGCCACGCCTGCCCTGATGGCAGTGGGCACCCTGATGGGCTCAGCTCTCCGAAAATTGTCTCGCCAATGTCAAGAGCAGGTACGAGAAGTCCCACCTTCCTCCTTACCATCCCCCTTCTCTGCCCTGTCACTCCTCCCTATCTCCTGGACAACTTGCAGATTGCCATGGCAACAGGTGTAGCAGATGAGGCCCTGGGCAACGTTCGAACGGTGCGAGCCTTCGCCATGGAGCAGCGGGAAGAGGAGTGAGTCCCCAGCAGGGGTGGAGCCCAAAGCAAGGGGGGCTTCCCCAACACACTTCCAGTGTCTCTGTGCCCCTCCTGCTTCCTGAGGGTGGGGCTTGGCCTCTGTCCCCAGACGCTACGGAGCGGAGCTGGAAGGTTCTCGCTGTAAGGCAGAGGAACTGGGCAGAGGCATCGCCTTGTTCCAGGGGCTCTCCAACATCGCCTTCAACTGTGAGTGAGCACACGCCTGGCCTGGGGGGCCCAGGTCATGGGTGAGGAGGAGCAAAGGACAGGTCCCAGCAAGGAAGGTAATGGGCAGTTCTTGCCTGCTTGATGTCCTTTAGATGTCTATCCAGTGCCGGGTACCCAGGCCTGGTAACACGGGCCAGCAGTGGGCTGGCAGGCTAATGTCACAACTGAGCTGTGTAGTTTGCTGCCAGGCTGTCCAGAGGAAGCCAGGGGGGCACCCCCTCCTCCTGCCACTGGCTTCCAGCTGAGGAAGCAAAGGCAGAGACCACTCAGGCGACTTGCCCAGATCCAGTCAGTTGGAAGCACAGCAGGGATTGGAACTGATACTAAGGCCTGGGCCAGGCTCTGTCCTGGTCTTCCGGCAGCTTCCTCCCTAACTACCTGTCTTTTTCACCATGTAGGCATGGTCTTAGGCACCCTGTTTATTGGGGGTTCCCTGGTGGCTGGGCAGCAGCTGACGGGGGGAGACCTCATGTCCTTCCTGGTGGCCTCCCAGACAGTGCAGAGGTGAGTGTGGGGCTAGTCCCATTCCTAAGGAGCCCTGCTGGGTCAAGGGACAGGTCAGCCTGCTCTGGGTACTGGTGCACAGCCCTGGGGCGGCCCAGCCCCTGCAGTGAGGCTCAGGGGCTGGGGAGGGGGTGCCTGTGCCCTCCACAGGAGTCCCTCAGCTCACAGCAGCAGCCCAGCCTGATTCACTGACTACACTCAGAGGTTTCCCTGATAAGCTTTTGAAAAGCATGTTTAATTATAGTAAAATATACATAACAAAAGTTGCCATCTTAACCATTTCTAAGTCTACAGTTTAGTGGTGTTATGTATGTACATTCATACTGTGCAGCCATCGGAACTTTATTGTCTTGCAGAACTGAAACTCTGTCCCCATGAAATATTGACCCCCATGACCCCCTCCCATTGTATTTTCTGTTTCTTTGAATTTGACTACTTTGGATGCCTCCTGTAAGCCTGGCTTACCTTGCATGGCCTCTTCCAGGTCCATCAGTGTTGTAGTCTGTCAGCATGTCCATCCCTTTCAAGGCTGAATTAGATTCCATGTATGGGTAGACTGTCTTTGACACGTTTTTAAGAACTGCCCTGCCATCCTGTCTGACTTTCTCCCCTGCAGTCTGCCCCGGTGGCTCATTGCTCTGAAGTCTACCTGCTCCTCTGGGCCCCACTCCCGCCCAGGCAGCAGAGCTCTTGGCTGACGTTGCCACAGACTGCCTAGGGCCTCTCCTTCCCTTCGCTCCCTAGTTTTCCTGCCACTTCTCTTCACTTTGTCTCCCCCCACCACACATGCATACTGTGTGTATAAAAATACATAAAACATAAGTATATGTTATGATGAATAATTGAAGAGTGAATGTGCTATATAACATGCGTAAGTCACTGAGGAGTGAAGACCTGTGTCTCCACCAACCACTCAAGGAATTAGATGCCCAGATGCCCGTTCCCATACCCCTTCCTCATTGCTCCTAGTGCTGATGGCACTTGGGGCCTGGCTCTGCTTTGTGTCTTATTCCCTGTTCCTCACTATCAGCCTTATTATTGTCCTGGGTAGAGTAGAGCTAACCTGGAGATGAGCAGGTGGAAAAGACCCCCACACTTGACCCCATTTCTGCCTGGCCCAGTCAGCCCCTCTCTGGTCCTGGGTGGCCTCCTTCCTCCTCTATCCCAGTAACTTTGCTGGTGGCCCTGGGACTAAAAAGCTCTGGCTGTTGTAGAGATGGGACATGAGGCCTCCCTATGCTGTCCCTTCCCCAAGCTGACCTTTGGCCTCTCATTTTAGTCCTGAAGACCTTTACAAACCCCACTGGCTCCCTTCACACAGTCACCCCTCAGCCTTCTGAGTCAGTCGCAGGAAAATCTGTGGGGGTGGCAGCTGCACCTCCCCAAGCCTGGCCCCCGTCCCTCAGACTTGCCTTCCCTTGGGCCCTCTCGTCCCCTTTATGGCCTGAGTACAGACCCTCTCCTTTCCTCCGCCCTGCTCTCTCTGGTCAGTTAGTAGAGTTCAGTTAGTAGAGTTTGTAAGGAACCACGTGGTCTTTACCATCTGCACTATCTCGTGGACTTCTGGGCGGGGTTGCTGCTATAGCCACAGGCCCTGGGCCCATCATTTGGGGGCCCCTCACCTCGTGGGTACTCTTCACCACCTACCTTGGAGAAGTTGGATCTCATTTTATTTTTTTTTGTTTTTATTTTATTTTATTTTATTTTTTTCTGGATCTCATTTTATGACTAAAGCTGATTGTTGCCTCCTGGGGGGAGGGGAGGGAGACACCACTGCCCTCCCTCCAGGCGGCCTCAACCTTGTTCTTCTTGGTGGTACTGGAGCACTGGAGGAGATGGAGACGTGCCTAGACAGACCATAATCAGGGCCAGGCCACCTGGTCCACATTCAAGTCTGGGCCCCCCTGGGAATGGTCTGCCTGTCCCCCCTTTGGGCCTCCAGGGGGAGCCAAGGCCTGCCTTCTGTCTCTTAAGCAAGGTCATCGCACACCAGCAAGTCATGTGCATCTGGTTTTCGGTTGCTGCCTGGCACCTCTGCCAGGCACTAATAGCTTCCAGATCTCTTGAGAATGTTCTCCCTTCTCGTCCACAGATAACTTGCTGTCCTGGCTCTTCCTTGCTCCATGCCTCCCCACTCCCTTTGGCAAGTCCTGCAGGCTCTGAGCCTGCCAGAACCACTTCCTTGCAGGCTCCCCCTCCCCCCACACCTACCCTGAGGCTGGAAGATGGCTGAGGAGTCAGAGACCTGTACACACAGTCAGATGCACACGCTGTCACAGGCTGCCCAGGCCAGGCAGGGACTGGTGACTCAGAAGCAATCAGTGACTCACCTTCCAGCAGCCAACGGCCCCGCAGGATGGAGGAGGCGCTCCACTATGTAGTCAGATCACACAGAGCCAGCCCACAATAAAATGTCTCCAGGGCATTTGTTTTGGGGTACCCCCAGAGTTTTCCCTGTGCTCCAGTATCTTGTTTCCTTCTCCCTCTGAAAGGATTAACACCTGCTTTTCTACCTGAGTTAGTATTTGCTTCTCCCAGGAGTTGATAGCACTAGATCTGCCCTGCCCTGTGGGCCTCAGCCCTGACCACTGTTGACAGCATTTGGGAGCCAGCCTCCACCCTGCAGGTTGAAGGGTGGAGGAGCCCCCAGTTCTGAGGTAGCTGACAGCTGTCAGTCTCATCCAGCCTAGGAGATGACACAGCTCCCAAAGGAGAGGCAACCTGCCCATTGACTTGCCTGGTCCCAGGGCTCCTGTGGTCCCAGATTCCCGGAGCATCCTCTACATTTGTCTCTAGGCTACCTGTTTCCTTACCTCACCCACATGTCCCCTGTGCAGCTGAGGCCAAGACCCTCCCTTCGGTTACCAGTCTTCCTTCAGGCTCTTCTTGTCCCCACTCTCTCAACCCTGTTCTTCTCCTCACAGGTCCATGGCCAACCTCTCTGTCCTGTTTGGTCAGGTGCGTGGCAGAGTCAAGGGTAGGTCCCGGGTGTGGACACCAGATGGGCTGGAGTGCCATCAGCCACTGGCATCACTGTGTGCTATGGGACCTGGGTGTTAAGCAGAGGGGACACCACACCTGCCAGCCGTGTGGGAGTCCCATGCCCCCAGATCACACTCCTCCCTCACTGCAGGCTAAATCCCCTTCCCAGGTGGTGCGGGGGCTCAGTGCAGGCACCCGGGTCTTCGAGTACATGATACTGAGCCCAGGCATCCCACTGTCTGGGGGCTTCTGTGTCCCCCGGGAGCATCTGCACGGGTCCATCACATTTCACAACGTCAGCTTCAGGTCAGTGTCAGCACGTGGGCACAGGGGTCCTTCCCTCCGGGCTGAGGAAAGGAGGGGATCCTGGCTGGGGACCTGTGGGCCAATGTCTTCCCCTCAATAAACTCCCTCAGGGATACAGTGAGCGTTCAAGGGGGACCTGGGCAACAAGGGGCCAGGAACCTGGTCTAACTGAGGGTATATTGATCCTACCAGTTACCCATGCCGTCCCGGCTTCCAGGTGCTCAGAGACTTCACCCTCACGCTGCCCCCTGGCAAGATCGTGGCCCTCGTGGGCCAGTCTGGTGGAGGTAACAGGAACCCACACCCTCCCACCCTGTGACTTTCCTTCATGTAGTGGCCACACAGAATTGAGCCCTTCCACTGCCACCATGGGTCCCTCTTTCCTGGCACAGTCTCCGGAAATTCATGCCCCCTCCCTAACTGCCTTGTCTCCCCAACCGAATTCTTCAGGAAAGACCACCGTGGCTTCTCTGCTCGAGCGCTTCTATGACCCCACAGCAGGCATGGTGACCCTGGACGGACAGGACCTGCGCACCCTCGACCCCTCCTGGCTCCGGGGCCAGGTCATTGGCTTCATCAGCCAGGTGCAGAGAAAAGGCTCTCCTCACCATGTGGGGTAACCTGGGCAGTGTCTTTCATGTTCAGCCAGCCTGTCTCCTTCCCCTGATAGCCCTGCTTCTCAGTCCTTACAGTGCCCGGGCCTTTCCTTCTCAGCCTGTCATTCCCTGCTCTGGGGAGCTCTGGTCTTTGCTTGTACCCCTGCATTTCTCAGGGTCTCAGGCTTCTACATCCTGGGCCACCCCAGCTGTGCTCTTGCCTCACTAGGAAGGAAAGTCCTTGATGAAAGTCAGCCAAGAAGGTGGGGCCAGGATTGCTGGATTCTCTGACAAGCTCATGGTGTCTAGGGGTCTAGAGACGCCCACGTGCTATTGCTGTGGATGACTAAGCGAGGCCCCGCCACTTTCCCCCTGCTTGAGGTGATACCGCCGAGAGAGGGTCCACCTTTCCACCATGCATACATACATGGAGAGGGCTCCTATTAACCCACATGGCTGCCGCTGCAGCAGTGGAAAGCCACAGTGCAAACCCCCTCCCTGTCTCCAAAGAAGAGGGTGCTATGGAACCAGCTAGCCTTGCTCCCGCTGCCACCTTCCTGTCCCCATTCCTGAGGGGCTCTGTGCCCTGCAGGAGCTTGGCCTCCCTGCTTGATGGAACTCTCTGTCCTCGTTTGACTTTGAACTTTGAACTGCCCTTACCCACCCTCCAAGAGGCCCTGGTGTGGCCAGAGTAGCCTTTCGTGACATGCCCCTCAGTGGCTTGGGGAAAAGGCAAAACGTTTCCTGTGGACTCCCCACCACCCCACCCCAGGAGCCAGTCCTGTTTGGAACGACAATCATGGAGAACATCCGCTTTGGGAAGCTGGGTGCCTCTGATGATGAGGTTTATGCGGCTGCCCGGGAAGCCAATGCACACGAGTTCATCACCAGCTTCCCCGAGGGCTACAACACCATTGTCGGTGAGTGCCAGGGATGGCATCTTGCTTGGGTAGGAGAGGCCCATGGTGTGAGGATGGGCCTGGGAACAGGAACACAGGCATTGCATCAGGGAAGACCAGACCAGAACTATGGCCAAGGACAGATGGTTCCGTGGAGACAGGGAGTCCAGCAGGCCGCAGAGATGGGAACACATTATGCACCACATAATGATGTGTCAGTCAATGACGGACCACATGTAGGTTGGTGGTAGGCTTTACCACCTAGGTGTGTGTAAGTGCACTCTGGTGTTCGCACAATGTCAAAATCACCTAATGACATGTTTCTCAGAAAGTGTCCATCGTCATTCGGTACGTGACTGCATGACTATACAGGACCAGCCAGGGACTGTGATCCATGGTGTTGGGGGCCCCCTTTAACTTGGTGTTCCCCATGTTATCCATGGGGGTGATTTTGTGAGTGGGTCTCTCTCCTGACGTAGCCAGGAGAGGGCTGTGGTGATTCTGCAAACACCACTGGATTGACATGCAGTCACCTCACACTAGCGAGTCTGTGTCAGCTTGCAGCCTTGTTCATCTTGGAGGTCTTCTCTCCAATCTCTGGGGCCGTGTTTATCATCAAGCGTCTCTGGGCTCTGTTGCAGAATGTTCCCACATATCTCAAGGTGCAAGCATATCTGGGATGCTCAAGTCTTCTTGAAACTTGGGCCCTAGTCTAGCTGAGTGTCCACCTCGTGAGTGGTGTCCCTGTCTGTGGCGATCCTTCATGTCCTGTGTTACTGACCCAGCTGGTTTACTCACCACTCATATTCTGCACTCCCCTGACTGGAAGAGCCGTGCCCGCACATCGTTTGGGTAGCACTTTTCTTGTACCGATGACCCCCCCAGGCTTCTCAGGGGCTTCATCTCACCCTCTTTGCTCTGTGACTACACTTGAGGCTCTTCTGGGCTCCCAGGCTGCTGCCTCTGCAGTTCTCCCCAGATGTGGTCTTCCTAGTATACCTGGGTGGTGGACTTCAAATCCCACTGTGCTGCCACCACACTCCAGGAGCCACATCTGGACCCTAGATGTCCCCACAGCAGCAGAGACCCAGCAAGGCCCCATCCTGCCTGTGAGACCCTGCTCTGGTACACGGGGCCCTGAACCTCACCATGTGCACAGCTCTTGTCGCCCTGCATGAGTATGTGCGTTTGCACACACATGTGGTATTAGATACTGACGGGCGTCACCCTTGCCCTCACAGAGGCAGGACGAACATGCACTGGCTAGGGGAGGACCCTAAGGGGCCAGATGGGAAGTTCCGGGACCCCTTGGGGGAGCCACCCTCAAGGGTCGAGCTGAGGGTTGCTTCAGGCCCCGGCCCTGTTCTCTTCCTCCCCAGGTGAGCGGGGTGCAACCCTGTCTGGCGGCCAGAAGCAGCGCCTGGCCATCGCCCGTGCTCTCATCAAGCAGCCAGCCATGCTGATCCTGGACGAGGCGACCAGCGCGCTGGACTCAGAGTCAGAGCGGGTTGTGCAGGAGGCCCTGGACCGTGCCAGCGCTGGCCGCACGGTGCTGGTCATCGCCCACCGGCTCAGCACTGTACGTGGAGCCCACCACATTGTCGTCATGGCCCATGGCCGAGTCTGTGAGGTCAGCAGGGGCCTGCGGAGTGAGGCGGTGGGTGGGCACAGTTCCATGGACACAGCAGAGTGGGGTGGCTCAGCTGAGCTGTGAGGGTCTGGCCTGGCCCTGGGGGCTTTGGACCACCTACTGGAAGCAGTACCTCATGTGGATTCAGGAGTTTCTGCCCTTGGATAGGCCCTGGCCTCTCGGGCCCCAGTGTCCTCCTCTGTGCCCTGGGGATCACAGGGAAGTGTATGTGACCAGGGCTGAGAGGTCAGAAGAGGCAGCACCCAGAGCCTGGGTCTACCATAGGGCTTAGAGGTTGTAGGGGGCCTGGCTCCCAGCCACTCGACCATGTGTTTAAGCAAAAGCTAAAGGGGTTAATGGGGGACGCTGTGTTGGAGTCTGGGCTGTGTAAGGGACTTTCCTGCTTTTCCAACATCCCCCTAAGCAGGGAGATGGAACTTACAAATACAGCCATGCCAGTGACATCTATAGCCAACTGTGCTTTGGTTTCATAGTGTCCCCAGAAGGGACATTGGCTTAGGTGACAGTGAGCCCATGGCTGATATGAAGCCAGCCCTGCAGGTCCCTGAACTCTGAGCTGTGACTATCTGCCCCATCTTCCTCTCCAGGCGGGGACCCATGAAGAGCTCCTGAGGAAAGGCGGGCTCTATACCGAGCTCATCCGCAGACAGGCCCTGGATGTGCCCCCTCCCGAGGCGCCCCGAGGCCCCAAGTCCTGAGAGCAGCCCTCTGCAGTGGTCCCTGCGGAGCATCAGTGCCTGGGGCCAGGGACAGCCTCCAGAAGGGCCAGCGTGCTGGGCCGTGGGCTGCCCGCTTCACAATAAAACCCCAGCCACGCGCTGGGCTGGGAGGCTGGAGCTGCTCCTTTCCATTGCCCCTCCTGTGGCCAGCCTGCCACCTTCCTGCCACAGCCAAGTCATTGGGTTGCACAGGGGATGAGGCAGTCTCCAGGCCCCTGTTCTGTTCCCTCCTTTTTTCCAGACCATCCCTAACCCTTCCTGGAAACTGCTGAGTTCCCTCTACCTGGCAGCCCAGAGGTATCCAGGCCCCAGCCCCAGGGAGACTGCAAGTCAGGGTGAGGGAGTGGCAGGGAATTCACACGGGTTCTTCCCCACACTCATGCCAGGACCTCACTTTTCTGGGCAGGTCTCCAACAGCCCCCCATCCCACTGCCTGTCCGCCCTGGGAGGACCATACCCCTTGGGCCAACCCCTCGAACCTACAGTCCCCATCCTCAGAACAATGTATCTTCCTTCACATAATCCTTATCTCTAGATTTTGCCCTCCCCCCCATCCAAATGGGAAAGGTGCTTAATGCCCTGGCCCTTGGGCAGGGAAAGGAGGGGCGGGCACTCTGTGTTCCAGTCTGGCTGTTTCCCCACTGCCCCAGCCCCCCACCCCCAGTCTGTCATTTGGTGAGATTGTGAACAGTCTCCTTCTATGTGAGGACACCAGCTTTGAAGGGGACAGAGGAGTTTGGCTCAAACCCCAAACTAATCATGGGGCACATAATGCCAGCAGTCGTCCAACCGTGAGGGAAGGGTTAATGCTAAGTCCCTTGGGCTGACAAAATACAAAACCAGTCCCAGGAGGAGTGATCACTGCCAGACCAGGGGAAGATGGGACTGGCCAACTACCCATGGGGCTTGAACTTATGGCCCTAAAACCGGTGGGGCTGGATTCTGTCATTTCTGAGCACCAATGAGTAGCCATGGTTTGCCACCAGCCCTTGTAGACTCCTGGTCAGTCACCCTTCCTGCCCTGCTTCTGCCGATGTCACCTCCCACCAGGTGACCCTTTCCCCTGTATAGCCATGTCCAGGCTGAGGGCCCCACTGACTCCTGCTCCCCAGCATGGGGAGAGGAATGGCCTCTGCCAGCCCTTCCAGGCCAGCCAAGCATTTTGGATTTATTCTGTGGCATAGCAGGGTGAGACCATGTTTTGAGGGGCAATAGCAATTGCAGGGTGAGCACAGTTGGCTGAAGCTGGAGGCCAGCCTGGAAGAGATAGCAGGTGTGAATGCAGAAGCCCAGTGAGACCCCACAACATCTTTGGGTGGTTTAGAACCAGGTGCTACTTTGGGAACAAACCACCCAAAATATCCCAGGGCCATAGCTGCCTGTCGTTGCTGCCCCACTTCCTGACTGACCAGAGGCCTCGGCCCAGGAAGCAGAGCATGGGGCAGGCTCTGGGTTGCTTTGCCACTAAACACCTCCTAGTGCTGCCAAGAGCAGGCCTCAGTGTCCCGGCCAAGTCCACACTGGCCTGCTCAGTCCCTCCCTTGGGAGAGCCAATTCCTACTCTGGCCTCTGACACCAGATTCTAGGTCTCCCATTAACCCTTCAGGGTGGCCTCTGAATTCTGCCTCCTGCCCAGCTCAACTAGGAAAGTAAGATCCATGGGGAACTTTCAGCAGGAGGGCTGTGCCTTCGGCCTGCATATCCGTAACCTTGACTTTGGCTCCTGCAGCTATTCAATATGTATCATAAGCCTGGTTATGCTTAGTCTTGAGAACTCACTTTAAAATGAGTTTAAATGGGATAATCTGTGGTAAAGTACTTAAAACTTGCTGCAGACTCAGAAGGTGGTCACATCTGTGCAATAAACCCATGTATTCCACTCTGTCCAAAACATGTTCATTAAGCCCTGATCGTGTCACTGTGATGGGGTTGCGGACAGCCCCTGCCCCATGAACCCTGCAGGCATTGTCTCAGGGACAGAGGCAGGCAGGTATTGTAGCACTGCGATCATTGGATGGGGGCACTATTGTTTCTGCTGCTCACAGCCAAGAGTCCACCAACATGAACCTGATGGCTTCAAATGCTTCATGGAGGGAGATGGTATAGAAACAGTTAAATTAATGGGGGAGAAACCTGCTTTTCCTCCAGCCCATAGTGTGATGTGTCTCCCAGTTCCTGACACATGGGGTAGGGCTAAGTGAGCATTCAAACATGAGCTGGACACAAGGACCAGGCCCTGACATCGTCCTCCCTGAGCACTGTCTGGGCTGGCTACTGTGGCCCTCAGCTGCCCAGCACTCCTGCTGCTGTTCCTTGTCCCCTGTGCCTTGGGTCCCAACACACCCTCATCCCATTCAGGCTAGCTGGCACTAACCTGCAGACCACACTCTTGTTTCCTGGAGGTGTCTCCGGCTCCCAGGAGACCCAACTGTCCCATCCTCCTGGATCCTCTGAAGCATCTTCAGTCAGATATGCTGGCTCTGTCCTCTCAGAGCCGGTGTTGTCACACAGTGCTAGGTACTGTGGCCCAGGTGCCCCAGCCAGTATGGGGTACAGTGTCTTCCTTTAGGAAATCCCCATGCAAAACAGGCACACTCCCATGCTACTGCCAGGAGTGCAAAATGGTGTAGCTCCCATAGCTGGGAGTTTCGTGGTGTCTACCAAGTGGCCCACAGAGTTGCCTCCTGACAGCCATCCTGCTTCTGGTGGTTGCAGTTGCACAGTGTCATTGAGAGTGTTGTCCTTTGTCCTGGGTGTTCATTATAGGGGCATGATGACAAATGAGCGAGTGTCCACACAGTGGAGTGGTATGCAGCCACTTAAGAATGGGGATGTTGGGAAGCCGGGATGGCTCCGTGGGTTAAGCGCTCACTTTGCAGCCCCTGGACCGAGGGTCAAATCCTGGCCCTGGCCTGTGCGGACCCATATGCTGAACTGGGGAGTGCCCCCAGTTCAGTTCTCACTGGGGTGAAGACCCCGGCCCAGTTCCTGCCCTGTGCAGCCCCGCCCACCTGTGGAATGAAACTATGTGGAAAAACCAATGATGTACAACTATGGAGACTGTTCTGGGTCCTCCCTCTTCTCTGTCTCTGTTTCTCTCTCTCTCTCAAAACCAATAAAAATAAATCTTTAAAAAAAAAAAAAAAGAATGGGGATTTTGGGAAAGCTGGGATGGCTCAGCGGGTAAAGCGCTCGCTTTGAAGCCCCGGGGACCGAGGATTGAATCCCGGCCCCGGCCCATGCGGACCCACATGCTGAACTGGGGAGTGCCCCCAGTTCAGTTCTTGCTGGGACCTATGTGGGAGGCTCCCGGCCCAGTTCCTGCCCTGCGCAGCCCTGTGCCCACCTGTGGAGTGAAACTATATGGAAAACTAATGTCAACTATGGAGACTGCTCTGTGCCCTCCTCATTCTCTCTGTCTCTCTCTGTCTCTGTTTCTGTCAAAAATCAATAAAACAAATCTTAAAAAAAAAGGAATGGGTATGTTTTCCATGCACTTGATTATCATCACATGGTCCTCAGAATATGTTAAGTGAAAGAAGAAATGAAATGATGGGGCATCCCACCCTAGCAGCTGGATCATGTTACTGGGGAAGGTGACACATGGGCCCCCATGTTATACCTGAGTGTACCAGATGAGCACCTATATTATACTTGGAAAGGTAGCAGATGGACACCCATGTTACCTAGGAGGGTGGCAAGTGAGCCCACAATCATTGTAGTAGAAGTCAACCTCCAAGACAGAAGGGCCTAGGTGTTGGGGGTGGAGGGAGTAAGAGGGTCACTCAAGAGCTAGGCCCCTGGGACACCGGACCAGAGCCTGACCACAGGTGTAGGCTGGGACACGGGCTCAGCGGGAGACTGCTGATACCAAACTCCTCTCTACCTTTCAGCCTGGGCAAGAGCCAACTCTGCTCTTTGTGGAAGAACAATAACCCTGATGAGGTTAGTAAGAAGGGTGATGGAGGAGGGAGAGACTGGGCCAAGGGCCAGTGACTGATACTTAGCCTCACACACATGGGCTGCATTTGGGAACCTAGAGACCCTGAGGGTACCCCAGCCACAACTATCTCGGCTCCCTCAAGCTCTACCAGGGGTGCTGCGGTTTCCTGCTGGCGTCTCTGGTCTCTGGTCTCCACAGCCACGGCACCCCCCACGCTGCACTAATGGCTCAGCCTGGGGCCCCAGGGACCTCTCCCGCCCCCCAGGCTGCTCTGCCAGCCCCCTGGCCCCCTCACTACTGAAACCCAATCCTCTGCGGCAGTTTGGCTCAGCAGAGCAGCAGTTCATCCTGCTTGCCAGGCCAGCGGCTCCCTGTCTGCTCTCTGCTACGAAGCCCCCAGCCCAACACTGGGCGCTAAGGAGCCACAGCCTGCTCCTGGACAAGGCCAGCCGGACCCTCCAGGCCGCCGAATCCAGCACAGCCAGGCCAGTGCCTCCCACCTCCCTCTCAGGCTTGGCTTCTCTCCTTCAGCTCTCCTCTCCTTGCCTGGCACCTGCAGTGACCCCTGCCTTGCCAGCCCCATCAGACTGACCCTCTCCTCCTCCTCAGCCCCTGCTGCCTGGTCACCACCCCCAGTCCTCTCAGTCCCCCCACCTCGGCTCCAGCCATGAAGCCTCCCTCAGGGCCAGAGGAGGCCCCGCGCCCGGCCTCAGACATTCGTGTGTTTGCCAGCAGCTGTACGCTGCACGGGCTGGGCCATGTCTTTGCCCCGGGGAGTCTGACCCTGCGCCGGGGGCTCTGGGCTGTGGCCGTGCTTCTGTCGCTGGCTGCGTTCCTCTACCAGGTGGCAGAGAGGGTGCGCTACTATGGGGAGTTCCACCATGAGACAGCCCTGGATGAGCGCGAGAGCCACCGGCTCACCTTCCCTGCTGTCACCCTATGCAACATCAACCCGCTGCGCCGCTCGCGCCTCACACCCAACGACCTGCACTGGGCCGGGTCAACGCTTCTGGGCCTGGAGCCTGCCGAGCATGCTGCCTTCCTGCGCGCCCTTGGCCAGCCCCCCGCACCGCCCGGCTTCATGCCCAGTCCGACCTTCGACATGGCCCGACTCTATGCCCGGGCTGGACACGCCTTGGAGGACATGCTGCTGGACTGCCGCTACCGCGGCCAACCGTGCGGGCCCGAGAACTTCACTGTGGTGAGCTGGCCACCTGACTCGTCCCGCCAGGGGCCTAGGAGTATCAGCCAGTCCCTGCCCAGGACCCACCTGCCCCAGCCTTGTCGTCCCAGGCTCCCCCAAAGCCAGGGAACCTTAACACCCGTGCCCAGGGACCCTTTCCTTCCCAGCCAGGTGGCAGGCCCCCACCCCACCAGTACCCTTCTGTCAGCCCAGGAAGCTGTCCTCCAGGGTTTCCTCTCTATCACTCAGCTAGACTGTAGTCTGCAAGGTCACACCTACCAGTACGGGGCACCTACCCAGGCTGGCTCCAGAGGGGAGAGGGGGACGCTAGTGAGACTGTTCTAGGGCAGAAGACCCCTCTGCTGAGGTAGGGGCTGATTTTCCCTCTGCCTCTTCAACATTCTGCCAGTCCTGGGGGAGGGCAACCAGGACCCACTGCCTTGTATCCCAGTCTCCAAAGAAACAGTTGCCCTGTGGGCTCTGCTCAGGGCTGGGTGTGGGGAGAGGAGAGTTGGTGTGATGGGTGCCCATGAGGGTCCAACTACATGTGCCTGTATAAGAAATGGACTGGTGGGGAAGCCGGGATGGCTCAGTGGGTTAGGCGCTCACTTTGCAGCGCCGGGGACCGGGGATCAAATCCCGGCCCCGGCCCGTGTGGATCCATGTGCTGAACTGGGAGCGCCCCCAGTTCAGTTCTCTCTGTCTCTGTCTCTGTCTCTGTATCTCTCTCTCTCTGTGTCGAAAATAAATTTAAAAAAAAAAATTAAGAAATGGACTGGGGGCGCTGAAATGTGGCTCTTGGTGTTCAAAGAGACCCAAATTGAGGATGAGGTGGGGAGAGGTCCCATGGCCATTTGCCTGTCCCCCAGCGAGGTCTGCACC
The DNA here is from genome assembly GCA_004027555.1 of Craseonycteris thonglongyai. Taxonomy (NCBI): domain Eukaryota; kingdom Metazoa; phylum Chordata; class Mammalia; order Chiroptera; family Craseonycteridae; genus Craseonycteris; species Craseonycteris thonglongyai. The sequence continues at coordinate 39,419 of PVKE010001010.1, read as the reverse complement.
TGCCTTCCCACCTCCAGATCTTCACCCGGATGGGTCAGTGCTACACCTTCAACTCTGGCACCAACGGAGCAGAGATTCTTACCACCCCCAAGGGTGGCGCAGGCAATGGGTTGGAGGTCATGCTGGACGTTCAGGAGGACGAGTATCTGCCCGTGTGGAAGGACGTGGGTATGGGGGCACACGTATGAGGCTGGGAAGGGGTACTGATGGGGTGCAGAAGGCTCTGGGGAGGACAGGGGTGGGATCTGAAGCAGTCCTCACTTGTGGGAAGGGGGTGGGTGAGGTTGGCTTACCATAGTCCTGGGGAGAGAGGCTGCAGCAGGGGGAGCTGCTGGGGCCCAGGTCTCAGGTCCCTGTCCCTCCCACCCCCCACCCCCCAGAGGACACCCTGTTTGAGGTGGGGATCCGAGTGCAGATCCACAGCCAGGAGGAGCCGCCCATCATTGACCAGCTGGGCTTTGGGGCAGCCCCTGGCTACCAGACTTTCGTGTCCTGCCAGCAGCAGCAAGTATCCTCCCCAGGGTCTCCAAACCCCTCTTCCCTGACCAAGGCTTCCAATCCCCTCCTTCAGTCCACACCACCTCAGTCTCCATCTCTTCAGACCAGTCCCAGGGGCCTCCGCCCTGCAGTGACTGTTCACATTCTCACTGGGTGCCCTGCTTCTCCTGAAGCATCCTTAACCAGTCCCTCCACAGCTGAGCTTCCTGCCACCACCCTGGGGTGACTGCAGCTCGGCATCTCTGGACCCTGACTTTGAGCCAGAACCCTCTGGTCCCCTGGGTCCCCCCAGCCCCACCCCAGGCCCCAGCCCTCCCTATAGTCTAGTGGGGTGTCGCCTGGCCTGTGAGACACGCTACGTGGCCCGGAAGTGTGGCTGCCGAATGATGCATATGCCCGGTAAGGGGCTGGGGAGCCAAGGAGGAGTCCAATGGGGAGGGGTCCAGGGCCTGAGAGGCCACCCTGAAGCTATTCCCCCACCCCCAGGTGGCGCACCCGTGTGCAGCCCCCAGCAGTACAAGGACTGTGCCAACCTGGCACTGGGTAAGGGGCAAGCCTCCCTGTATCCCGTCCCCACCCTGCTCAGCCCATTACCCCCACCTCACTGGGTGGACCACCCTGACCACCCCCAGATGCCATGCTGCGGAAGGACACGTGCACCTGCCCCAACCCTTGTGCCAGCACACGCTACGCCAAGGAGCTCTCCATGGTGCGAATGCCTAGCCGTGCTGCCACGCGCTACCTGGCCCGGAAATACAACCGCAGCGAGGCCTACATCATGTGAGCTGGCTGGGGCTGGGGGCTGGGGACCGGGGCTGGGGGCCGGGGGCGGGGCGGGCACCCTCTTCTTGGCTCAGCCTTCTCATTTACACCTGGGTGTGATACCAAGCTGCAAGTCATCACCAGGTTCCGGTGCTCCGGACAAGCCGCCTAACCTTGCTGCTACCACCACTGTGTCTGCAGAGGCAGTGTCACCCCTCCCAGGGCCCCTGCTTCAAAGGAGCCAGACTAAAGAACCGGTCCTGCTAGCCGCTGGCACCAGGGGGGTGTCTAGTGAGCATCCCCTCCTCTCCTTCAGGGAGAATGTGCTAGTGCTGGACATCTTCTTTGAGGCCCTCAACTACGAGACAGTGGAGCAGAAGAAGGCGTACGAGGTGTCGGCGCTGCTTGGTGTGTGTGTGTGCAGGGTGCCTCAGGGATGTGGGGAGGGGTGGGCACAGCAAGTGGCTGAGCTGACTGACGGGTAACTGGGTGTCTGCAGGCGACATTGGGGGCCAGATGGGGCTGTTCATTGGGGCCAGCTTGCTCACCATCCTTGAGATCCTGGACTACCTATGTGAGGTGGGCCTGGGACCCCAGCTGAGGGAGGGGGAAGGAAGCAAGCCATGGTGCCCAGAGAGGTGTGTGGTGGCCACCTCCCCCACTGCTTGTCCCCAGGTATTCCGAGACAGGGTCCTCAGATACTTCTGGAACCGAAAGCGCTCCCAAAGGCACTCCAGCACCAATCTGGTAATAGCCAGACCCCTCTTCTTCCCCTGACATCTCCATCTGGGTGCTCTGCCCTCCCACCGGCACCTTGAAAACCATCCTACCCAGCTGGAAAAAAAAAAAGAGTGGCAGGGAGGGGCAAGCAGTGGCTGCGGCTGGTCCCTGGGAGGACCCCTTGCCTTCTCTGACCCTGTCCCTCCTCCTACAGCTTCAGGAAGGGCTGGGCAGCCATCGAAACCAACTGCCCCATCTCAGCTTGGGCCCCAGGTAACATGAAATGGCCCCCTAAGATCAAGGGAGAAAAGGCAGGTCCAGGGGGCAGGGGCAGGAGCTGGGCAGTGGGTACGAGGCCTCCTGGACCAGCACTATGGTCTGTGTCTCAGCAGGCCTTCCATCCCTCCCTGCGCCGTCACCAGGACTCTTTCTGCCTCCCACCGCACCTGCTACCTGGTCACACGGCTCTAGACCCAGTGTGTGTGTCTTCAGGGCTGCACCTTGACATCCTGGACATGCCCAGCCTGCCTACATGTAACTTAGCCGTCTTCCCCCCAAATAAAGTTCCAGTGCATAAGCCTCAGTTATTCCTCTTAAACAGACCAGTCAGGCCAAGGGTAGCACTACTCAGGCACAAGACCTCTGCCAGCCATCACCTAGAGCAGGGGTCCCCACCCCCAGGCCATGCACTGGACCGCAACGCAGGAGGTGAGTGGCAGGGACGTTAAGCAAAGCTTCATCTGTATTTACAGCTGCTTCCCATCTCTCCCGTTATCGCCTGAGCTCTGCCTCCTGTCAGATTCTCATAGGAGTACAACCCCGATTGTGAACTGCACATGCACATCTTTCCCCACCCTTCCCCTGCTAGTCCATGAAAATACTATCTCCCATGAAACCTGTCCCTGGTGCCCAAAAGATTGGGGACCACTGATTCTAGAGGACACAGTGTCTGAAATGTGGGCAGGGTCCCAATTAACCTCCAAATATCTCTCTGGGAGGGAACAGTACAGGGCCTCAGTCACTTGCACCTCAGTGAGAATAACCAAGGCCAGTTGTCCAGGTGGAGCACAGTGAGTGGCAGGACAGTCCTGTTTGGGGGACCATGGGGAATGGCTGGAAGCTCTGACCCAGAGCCTGATAAGCAGTAGGAGCAGGCAACAAGAATACAGAAGGACTCCGCACTTCTAGCCACATCTGGGACCAAGCTCCCATTTCCCCAACCTCCTCACAAGTGCAGAGGCCCCAGCTTGAGAATGTTGGGGAGGCCCTCCTTTCCCACTCCTGCCTGTAAGCACACACCCAGGCCCCAGCTACTTTCCCTGTTCCCCAAACACTGGAAAAGTGACAAGTAAGGGTGGGGTATTCCTGACCTAACCACACATCACCCCTCACCTGGCCCTAGGACCTAGCCTGCAGGCCTGGGTTTGGGGAGTGGGGGTTAATGAAGAAAGAAGGAACAGGGTGTGTACCCAGAACCACAGGAAAGACCCAGCCCTCACCTTCTGGTTCTGTGGAAGACCTATCCTTACTCTCAGTCACCAGTTGCCTAAGCCCCCAGTTGTCTCAGGCCCTCCTGGGCAGAGGAAAGGGGTGCACATGAGTGCATAAGCACATGTATGAGCCCAGCTATGAGGGGTGAGGGTCATAGCCTCCAGCCCCGAGCCTCAGGCCACTTAGAAAAACAGGGCAAAGATGGGACAGCTGGACTGTGTCCCAACTGGAAGCAGAGTTGTAGAGGGTGATAAAGTGGAGCAGAGACTCTCACCCAAGCCCATCACCCACCGGAGCCACTCGACCACCACATCAGCCAGACTGTGGGAAAGGAGCCAATTTATGAAATTAAACACGCCACGGAGGGAGGGAGAAGCCAGGCGAAGGTGCCCCCTCCTGGCTGGTCCAGACAGCTGGAGCGCAAGTGCACCATACACCCCTACTTTTTTCCCCTCCTGGGAGGGGGCCGAGTAGGCCAGGCCCCAGCCTGGTGGCTAGGGTCGGGAGCCTAGGGAGGGCAGAAGTCAGAGAAGTAGGGGTGCTGGAGGGCCTCCTCTGCTGAGATGCGCTGGACAGGGTTACACTTAAGGAGGTTCTGGAGGCATGGAAAGAAGGTGCGGCAGGGTCAGGAGGGTCAGCAGCCCGGAGCCCCGCCCTTCCCCAGTCCCTCTACACGAGGATCCTGAACACCTTCTATCCCTGCCCTTGGTTACCTGCAGTAGGTCCCTCCCTGTGGCATTGAGCTTGGGCACGACATTCACCAGGGATGTGGTGGCCGGGTACATCGGGTAGGGCTGTTGGGGGGCAGGGACAATCAGAACAGGGGTGTGGGGTGTGGAGGCTGCTAGGGCTGAAAAATAAGTACTGGTGAACCATGACTCCCCATCCCCATCATACCTTATAGTCTGGCAGCTTGGTCATGGCAGGCCACTGCTCCTCAGTTGGTGTCCCCAGCAGTGTGTTGATGGGGTCAAGGGTCACTCAATGCAAAGGGGCAGGGTGAGGGGCTCATCTCTGAGGAGAGATTCCTTATCCCTACCCCTGCCCTCCTCACTTTATGCTCCAGCTCATGACAGAAGCCCCAACACACATGACTTTCATTTTCAGTTCCACCTGTGTGGTTCACACAGGGGCTATACAGAGACAAACACTAACTGCTTTGACCTAAACAATGATGTCCATGGTCCTGATGACCAGTCAGCCTTCCCAACTCCCACAGATCCTCTTCCTGCTCCTTTTGGCCCCTTGATCCTATGGCGTCACCTCAGGTAGAGGAGCATCTTCTTGGCTTCTTCTCCCAGGAAGCCCTCCTGGTCTACATGTCCCCCCTCCCCCCTCCCAGATGGCAGCATGCAGCTGCATGTGACAGCCAGGGGTGCCCACCACTTTCAAAGCCCTGCAGCCCCTCTCCATCCTGGCCCAGCGCAGCGACACCCTCACTCTCCGCACTCTGAACTCCATAGCTCTGAACTCCCATCCAGAGGGCTCGAGGCAAAGGGAACTGGAAGGATATCGGAAGATTCTCTTCAACTGGTCATCTACATCATTGCCAGGAAAGAGGGGCCGCCCCGCATTGGCCAGCTCTGAGAAACAGAGGAGGGGGTGAGAGGAGCTGCCACATGGAGAACCCCTCATTCCTAAGGCACCCTCTGCTCCCTATCCCCAAAGGGCTCCACTCCCCACCCCAAGAGGACCCTCCAAATCCTATGTGTCAACTCATGTGGGAGGGAAAGTGCCTCTGCAGACCCCTAGCATGTCACCTGCAAAGATGCAGCCGGCTGACCACATGTCGATGGACGTGGAGTACAGCTTGGCCCCAAAGAGGACATCCGGTGGGCGGTACCACAGCGTAACCACCTGCAGAAGACCCCACCCACAGGGACCGCCCACTTAAGAGGGCTGGGAGGAGGTGGCTCAGAGAGCAAGGGAAAATAATGTTCTGGGTCCTGGAGTAGGAGCTGAGAGATGCTCAGCGAAGATGCCCTCCCTCACCCCCATGTCCTGCCCCACCAGCTCACCTCAGCTGAGTAACAGCGAACAGGGATCCCAAATGCTCGAGCCAATCCAAAATCAGCCAACTTCAGCTCCCCATTCTGAGGGAGATGGGAGGAACAGGAGAGGGGCTTTTCAACAGTGTCAAGGCCAGCTCCCTTATCGCTCAGCCATTGGCTCCAGCCTCCCCAATCTCCCATCTCCTCCCCAAGAGATACCCTGTTTATAAGCAGATTCTGGGGCTTCAGGTCCCTGTGCAGCACATTGCGACTGTGGCAAAATCCCAGGCCTTTTAGCAGCTGGAAGAGGAATGACTGGGGGAGGGGCAGGAAGGAAGGCATCAGACCCTCTGGATAGGAGGAAACTGCCCACCAATGGTGCACACTCCCCTCTTCACCTTCTGCTTTGCCTCGAACCCACCTGTCTTTCAGCACCAAGGTCAGTGAGACATCTTTCATTCACTATCGTGGACCTACTTTGTATTATGCTGAAAGTGAAGTATTAAAAGCAAACAGTAAACAGGGGCCCTGGTCCCCACCTTTCTGGAACTTATAGCCTAATGGGCCTTCCTACCTTCCCTGCCCACACTGACCTCTCCCCTACCTGGCCTCATTTGAACACACACAGTGGGACCATCAACATACATATTGTGCTGTATTATTATTTAGCACTTGTTACCCTTGGAACTTGGCCTTGGGCCTAGAATAGTGCCTAGTGTACAGCCAAGCATTCAGTATTTGCTGAACAAATGGACATATCTCTTTGAATCTCATTTTCTCATCTCTCAAGCATAAATCATATTAGAAACCAGAGCATTCCTGTTAGGTCAAAGAGCTCATGTGAAAATGCGCTCTAAGATGGTGGCCCCTGGAGAGCAGAAACAGGGTTTTCTTAGTCCCTGACACCCCAGAGTGTCCATGTTCAGGGCTTGAACTTGGTGTTCAAAGAGTTAGTACACTGAATGTAGACTCCAACCCCACGCTTGATAAGTCCCCACAACACCTGTCCCCTCACCTTCACAATTTCAGGATCTAGGTCACCATTGCAGCTGTCGAAATATTTCTTAAGGTCCTAGAAAGGGATGGGGAAGGGGGTAGGGGAATGGGACAAAGTTTAACCTTAGTCTGAGCCCCTATACCCTCCCTGGCTACCATACCCCAAGTCCCCCTTTCACCTGGTCACAGAACTCGAAAACCAAAGTCAGCTTCTTGTCACTATGCAGGACATCGTGAAGCCTAGGGAGAAGGAAGGGCTTGGTCAGCAGGTCCACAGGTGTGAGCCCAATATTCCACTATCAGCCCAGCCCATCTCTGAAGCTCCCACCTCCTCCAACTTGCCATACAGGCAAGGAAGACCCTGCCAATTTACATACCTGACAATGTTCTTGTGCTTCAGTTCTTTCAGTAGGCAGATTTCCCGAAGCGCAGAACTCGGCACTCCCTACACATAGGAGCAGGGGAGGGCAGCAGTCACATCCCACCCAGCCTAGGCCCTCAATCACCTCCTCCCTGGCCCAGATGCCTCAATCCTACCTCATCATCATCATCCAGCCTCACCCGTTTCAGAGCCACGATCTCATGAGTCTCCCGGTTTTTGGCCTTGAACACTGTTCCATAGGTGCCTAGAGGAAGGTCAGGGGTGAGGGAAAGGATGAGGCACCCCAGGAAGTCCCTCTGGGGAGGGGAGGTATCATGGGAGTGTGTTACTTCTGACGTCTGGAGGAATAAGGGAAGAGATTCAGTATGAAGGCTAGGTGTGACAGAGCTTTGTGAGTGGGGATGTAGCAGAGAAGGGGCCTGCAGAGGCTCAAGGGGATAGTAGCAGGGAGAGGCTGTGGATGCTAGGGTAGGAGGTCTCTAATAAAGGCCGTGCTTTGGAAGGGTCTGGAAATAATGAGCAGCGGCCTGGGAGAGGAATGAGGGCCGGCAGGAATGTTGAGGTTGAAGGTCTGCTGCGAGAACTGAGGGTGGGGTTGGGGGGAGGTCTTCAAGTGGTGCTGAGACTGGGTGCAGGAAATGCAGAAAGTGCTGAGGTGGGGAAGTCGGGCCTACAGGAGGTGCTAAGATTGGGAGGAGGCGTCTGCGTAAAATGCTGACGGGAGGATTGATAACAGCACGGGGTCTTAAGCTCGGGACCAGGGATGCAGCCGCCAGCGCTGAGGTCGGAGTCTGTGGGCATTGTTGATGGTAGAGAAGCCAGAGCAGCAAGGAATGCAGAAGAACTTGCAGGAACATCTCGTGGTCTCATTACCTTCCCCAATCTTCTCCAGTTTCTCGTATTTCTGCATCGCGGAAGCCGCAGGAAACCCTGCGGGCCCTCGGTTCTACTATTTCGGACCGGGTGTTGCAGAGGAGGAGGAACCCCCGCCTCCGGCCCTGCCCGGCCCTGCCCGGCCCTCCTGCCTGTGCATGAGCTTCTGGGGCTTGTAGTCTTAGGACAACCAGGTTTCCCAGTAATGCCCGGAGCTTTAGACAAGAAAACTACAATCCCCAGCAGGCTGCGCTCAGGTTCTCTGCAGCACTCTCTTGCCGGGACTACGGTTCGACCGCGGAGGCAAACCTTGGACTTCAAGTCCCAGAAAGCATCACGTGTCCGCTTTCAGGACTTCCCCGACGTAGCGCCTCGGCTCCCAGTGTGCCCTGTACTTACTACTTTCTGTGATCACACCCTTCTTTTGAAAAAGGCCTCTTCGGCACTACACGTTCTAGAATGCGGGGGTGGGTGGTGGGTGGGGCTTTGGGGTTTGGGGTTTGACTGCCTACAAACCAGGCCCAGGTGGCCTGGCTCTGACCAGATGGATGGTATTGAGATCTCAACGACCGTCTGACAACTTCAGCACGGATTTCCACTTCTCTCCAGGCCATCTGGTGACCCTAGGGTTGATTGGAGAATGGCTGTGAGCCACATCTTTCTAATGACTTTACAGGGACAAGCTGACCATAGGGCTGGGCAGAGGGGCAGGTGTGCCCCATTTGAAACGATTTAACATATGAAAGGGACCATTCTTTTCTCTGGATCCTGATTATTGGATTGGAGCCCACCCCACTCGTCTCTCCCTGCGTTCTGACATCCCTAGGCAAGCTGGCTGGAGCTTTGGGAGTCGACCCCCTCCCCTCCCCCCCACCCCATCTCCATCCCCATCCCAGTCTCCAGAGCTCGGGCCGGCCCACTGGAGTCAGCCAGGGTGTGGCCGAGGACTGGCAGGCTGGTTACCACCCTCAACAGATAGAAGCACAGAAAGCTACAATTGCAGCAGCCTTGACCTCATCCCTTTAGGAGTTGATTATAGATTTTCTTGCACTGCTCTCTAATTGTCTCATGACTTCATTTTTGAGGGCTGTGAACTGAACTTTCGAAATGGGCCCAAACAGCACTCCTCAGCGCAGTAACCAGAGGTGGTGCTGAACATTTAATTACAGTTAACTCCTTTATAGCTGAACGTTTTCTGTATACATGATGCTGTATTTCACCCAGTGGTAGATTACAGAAAAGCAGCAAGAAAAATACGATGTGGAAGAATTAATAGTTGAGAAAACCAGAAGTAGACAGGTTTTTAAGTGCAAAGCGATGACTATGAATAGGGCTCGAGGAGGGAGGTGAACTCAGGGAATCTCTCTGAGACAAGTTCCTCCACATTCGGAAAGTTTCAGTCAGCTCGGGGTAAAGGCATCCCGCCTCCAACCTTCTCGCCGCTCCACACCCCACCCCCACCCCACACTACCCTCCCGTCCCCCAGACGAAGACAGGGGCTTTCTTGGAGGCAATAGGGATCACGGGGGAGAGGGGGCGGTGGGCGCTAGAGACTCTTGACCCCGAAGCATTTAAATTTCAACTTCTTCCGCTCTGAATTTCCTGGTCATTTTTGTGCCTTCGCTTTCCTGCCTAGGATAGTGTGAGGCGGTTGGTCTCCTTTTAGACCAGTGGTGCTTAATGGGGCCAAGAGACGGCGCCCCCGAGCTGCCTGAGCCCCGCGCGGGGAAGCCCGGGGCGGGGCGAGCGGAGGTGGGCTCCCGGACGCGGGATTCCAGTGCCTAGCGGTGCCTGGAAGCGCGCTTCCGCCACCGGGTCTCAGCCTCTGTTCTGAGCCTCACCCCCCGCTGCTGCGGGGCCGCGCACGGTGCGCCGGGGGGCGCGCACGCAGGAGGCCGGCCTGCCCGCGGCGCGGGGGAAAGTTGAGTTGGGAGAAGTTGGGAGCGGCGGGGGCGCGCCCCGAGGTGGGCAAGGGGGAGTCGTCGGGAGCGCGCGAGGGCGCCAGAGACGGGGGAGAGACCCTGAGACCCGTGGAGCACGAAGTCCAGAGCAAGCGGGTAAGCCGAGAGGTGACGGCGGGGGAGGGCCAGGGCCGCAGAGGAAGGAAGGGAGGGGAAAGGAGAGTGGGGAACTCGGGACTCGGAGCGGGGAGGGAGTGGAAGTGGAGGAAAGGGCGGAGACTGGGGAACGGAGAAGCGAGGTCTTGGGGAGAAGGATGGGGAGGCGAGCCGTGCTGGTCGGAAGCGGAATACTTGGTCCGCTTCTTGAGATTTCCCTAAGGCGAGGGTGCCGCGCCCCCTGCCATCCGAAGCGGGTAGGCTCTGGGAGGCGCCGCTGGCCTCCCAGCTCCTGGGCGGGCTCTAGACGACACCCATGCCCTGCGACCCCCTACTCTGTCCTTCCCAGGCCTGGTCAGGGCGACCAGCCTGGGGGTTGCCTGGGGACTTCGCCCCCCAACCTCCGGGTTAAGAGGAAGAGCAGAGAAGTGGGGGAGGCAGGTGGTGGGTTAGGTCAGGACAAGAAGTCAGGTTGAAGTGGGAGCAGCAGGGTGGGAATGGGAAAGACAGCCGTGAAAGTTGAACTTGGCTGGGGGAAGGGGTGCTGGGTGTCGTCGGGCGGTGCTTCCTTAAATCCGGGGTCCACTTTGTCCTCTTCCCCCCACCCCTCACCCCTGCCAACCCCACTTGGAAGAGCTGTGGAATGTGCGAATTCACTTGGGGGATGGTTAATGCCCAAGTGGGGGCCCCAGGTGCTAATCCTTGGGCTGGGGGAAACATGCTAATCCTCTGGGCCGGTCAGGGCTGGTCCCCGGAATGTGCCCCCACCCCGGATTATCGGCACCCATGCTCTGAACAGAAGCTGCTTTGTGTTCTAGGGTGGTGAGGGAGGGGGCGGGGGGATCTTAAAGGGAGGAGGGAGGAGGGAAGAACACATTGAGGGCAAAGCCTGGAGATGGGAGAAGGGTACCTGCAGGTGCTCAAGGCACTCCACAGGCTTCCCGGAACAGGGTCCCTCCCTCCAGTGCCCCTCTCCCCCACACCAGACGTGCCCTGGCTCAAGGCCTGCTGGGGGAGGTGAAGAGGGCAGTCAGCTGAGTTGAAGTTGCCAGGAATGTGTCCCTTCAGGTTCCCCATCCTAGATTGATCCCCCCAGACCCATATTGTTTGACTCCACTGACCTGTCTTATACCCGAGGTAGTCTGGCAACCCTGACCTCCCCACCCTCCATACACTGGCCTGTTTAAGTCCTTCACCTTTGGAGAGCCTTGGGTTCCTCCCTGCGCTTTCCCCACTAAGAATGGGTGCCAGGTTTGCACTAGTCAGGTTCCCTAACTGCAACTCTGCTGCTCCCCACCAGTGTTCTCTCCCCAGACTCCCCTACAGTCACAGTCAGGAGGGCATCAGCCCTGCCACTCAGATTTTCCTGGTGTGGGGGGAGGGGAAGAATTGGCCTGCCCCTCAAGGCAGAACCTCAGGGCTTCTGTGCCCACCCTCCAAGTTTGTCACATGCCCCTCCCCCATTATAAAGCTCTGCCTGTCCTGTGCCTGCTGTCCTCTCTTCCTCCCTCCCACTGAGTGAGTGGAGTTGGGCTCCTGCCCCTCCCCCAGGCAGCCTGCATCCCTCTCTGCCTACCCTTCATAGGTGGGGGCACAGTCATGCTCCCCCTCCCTGCCCTGGGCTGTCTCTGAGGACCCTCTTGCTCGCCCTTCGGAACTCTCCAGAGTTCTTTCTCCCTTCCTCCCTCTCTAGTCCCTGTTCCATGGGGTATCTCACTCTCCTTTTCTTGGTCTCAGCCCACCTTCGCATGCCACCACTCGGTTACTGTTCCTGTTTCTGGCTCAGCCTGTCCTTTCCCTCTCTCCCTCCCCTATCTTACCCATTCCCTCCCCCATTTTACCCATCCCCCCATCTCTGCTTTCTCTCCAGGTCTAGGACTTGACTTCTTTCTTGCCCCATTAAAAAAATAAAATAAAATTGCCGCTTCTCCCATCTTCTCTCTAACCAGCACTGCTCCTTAGTCTCTTGGTCCTTTGTGGCTCCAGTCCTCACCTTTGTCTCTTTGTTCTTATCCTTTCTTCCTATAAATAACTCTCCTCTTTGCTCTCGGTGCTTCTAAGGGCCACTCTAAGGCCCTTCGTAGCCTGGGAGAATCCTGCACGGGCCGGGAGACCCCGTGTCCTTCCCTCCCCTGGGCCGGGCCGGGCCGGGGCGGGGGTGGGGGCTGCGCAGTGCCAGGACACCCGCGCCGGCCTGTCCCTGTTCTTACACTGTGATCGGTCCTTTCCTGGGCTCAGGTTATGCCGCCGCCTTGTTGCCTGGAAAGCTGCAGCGACAGTGAAAAGGGCTAAGGTTTGGCCATGAGCAGCGCCCCCCGGCGCCCCGCCTCGGGCGCAGATTCTTTCCGCACTGTAAGTATTGCCAGCTGGGTGGGTCACTTCACTGTCCCTCATCACGCCACAGGTGCTCTGGCTGAGGATTCCCATCAAGTTTTGTGTGTGTGTGGGAGGGCCGGGACGGCTCAGCGGGTTGAGCGCTCGCTTTGAGGCCATGAGGACCGAGGATCGAATCCCGGCTCCGGCCCAGGCAGGACCCACGTGCTGAACTGTGGAGTTCCCACAGTTCGGTTCTCTAACTGTCTCTGTCTCTGTCTCTCTCTCTATCTGTCAAAAGTAAAATAGAAATAACTATGCACTGAAGACAAAAAGATAATTTCTCTCTATAAATGTGAAAAGATAAAAAAAAAAAAAAAAAAAAAAAAAAAAGTTTTGTGTGTGTGTGTGTGTATGTATGTAAAGGCTCGGAGCAAGGGGAACCTGTATGGATTCCCTAGGGGCGCTGCCATACATATGCTGGCCTTGCCTGGGGTAGGGGTCTGGAAGCGTTTTGGTGAGGATCAGGCTAATCCCAGCTCTGGGGAGGGAATTGAGGAACTATTTCCTGAAGATCTGGATGGTAGCCTAAGTAAGAGAGGAACTTTGGGGATCCTGGGTTTCTAACCCGTTAATGCCCCCCACCAGGCCTTTAGAGATAGCGGCAGTCTGCCCTCTGTGGTTCTGGGCGGAGTTCATTAGCAGAGACCTACCCTGCCCTCAGGTGCCACTCAGGCCTGCCATTCCCAGCCCCCCTGTGGCCTCCTTCAGATTTTCCTAGGATGTCTAATGATTAACCCGGAGTGCCATAATCAGTCCCTTATTGGTCACTTTGGCCCAGTGGACACATGACTAGGAAGGGGCGCATGCCAGTCCCCTCCCCTTGCCTTTCCAAGTTCACCCCTGACTGCCATGGACTTCCTCCTGCGCCCTCAGGTGCGAGGGGTTCAAGACCCCCCTCCCCCACCCTAACTTGCCCCTCCCCCCTCCCCGTGCTCGCTTGGGCACCTCCCGCTCCCTTCTTCCCCCCCCTCCTCCCCGTGCCTTCCTCCTGCCAGCCTGCTAATCCTGGCGATAGTGGGCAAGTGCTTGGGGGGGAATCCCGGCTAGAGCTGCGGAGATGGGCTGAGGAGAAGCAGCTCCCTGACCCCTGCCTCCTCTTGTGTCAGTATCCCTGCCACCCAAGCTGCTCCTCTCCCCACCTCGGTGTCTCCCCAAGACCCGCCCTTTCCAGCTTTCCTCCCCTTGCTCTTCCTTGCTCTAGCTTTTCTCTAGCACCGCCTCAGAGAGGGCTCCATACCCCGCCCTTGAGATCTCGATGCCCTTCAGGTCCAGAAGCTCTTGAGCAAATATTTGGCGCGCTTGGAGCTGAGACCCACAGGGGGTGGGTGGGGGGCTGCCACCAGCTGAGCAGCAGGCCACTGCTTAACTAGGCTGAGTGAGCTCTTCAAAGCGCCAGCTACTGCAATCCCGCTGCTCTGCTCCTGCAGTATGACTCAGGTGGGGGGAGTGGGGGTGGGGGAGGGGCGGGGCCAGGGAGTCATGGAACGACCCCAGGGGTTGCTGCTTTTGGTGAATGTGGGCTCTCCTTTACTAGGTGAAGTTACATTCCTGTCCAGGGGCTGAATTTCTGCTTGACTCAGACTGAGTCCTGGTCAGTTAGCTTTTCAGAAGTTACTTTTCAGGTTCAGCAGTTGCTTCTATCCAGAGTGAGTTTGTTCACTATATCAGCCATGTGAACTGCCCAATTACACACCCTCCCAAGGATCTGGACATGGGATTTCTGCTGAGACCCTTTCCACCTGCCCTAGAACTGACTGGAATGGGCACAGCCAGGTTCCAGATATCCTGGACCTAGGCGGCAGGCTGCCGGGGTGGGGTGTGGGGTGTGGGGGGGGGGGCACTGGGTATTCAGCATTTGAAGGGATAGGCTGCTGCAGGGGTACAGGATCTCCAGCACTGGGCAGGATGGAGCTTCAGGATGTATCCTGGTGAGTTCCTGTGTCTTCTCTATACCCCTTCTTCACAGCCAGAGCCAGAGCGCTTGGGCCCCACAGCACCTGGGTTTCCTGAACAGGAGGAAGATGAACTCCACCGCACCCTGGGTGTGGAGCGGTTTGAGGAGATCCTACAGGAGGCTGGATCTCGAGGAGGGGAGGAACCAGGCCGCAGCTATGGGGAGGAAGACTTTGAATGTAAGGAGGAGACCAAAAAGGGGGAGGCAAGTGCCCTCAGGCTTGATTGCCCAGCAAGGAAGGAGCTAGGGACCTGGTGGAAGGCCCAGGGTAGCCTTCCAGCAGCCAGGTCCCCTCTTCCCTGCAGACCACCGCCAATCCTCCCACCACATCCACCACCCACTGTCCACCCACCTGCCCCCGGACACCCGCCGCCGCAAGATAGCCCAGGGTCCAGGCCGGAAGCCTCGGAGGCGCCCTGGAGCCTCCCCCACTGGGGAGACTCCTACCATTGAGGAGGGGGAGGAAGATGAGGTTGAGGCCAGTGAGGCTGAGGGTGCTCGGGCACTTACTCAGCCGTCCCCTGCCTCCACACCCTCTTCGGTACAGGTGAGCCAGGGCAGGGCTCCTGGGGGGTCCTCTGGGGGCGTTCCTGGCCTGGTCTCACCTTCCTACATGGGTCTCTTTTCTAGTTCTTTCTCCAGGAGGATGAAGGCGCCGATTGGAAGGCAGAAAGGACCAGTTCCTCTCCCCCTCCACCACTACCCCACCAAGAGGCAGCTCCCCAGGCCACCAAAGGGGCCCAGACTGGGTAGGTGTCCCCAAAGAGAGAACTTCCCTGCTGTGACAGCGAAGTGATGCCAGAAAAGAGCCTCGGAATCATCAGACAAGGGCTCAAATCCTAGTCCTGTTCCATACTCGCTCTTTGGGCAAGTAACAGCCTCTCAGCCTGGTTCCCCACCTGTAGTCCAAGAATAATAGGACCTTTCTCATGGAATGGTGGTAGGGATTAAAGGGTGCTGTGAGTTAAGGTTTAAAAATGATTTAGCCTGGCATGGTGCAGATGTGTAGTCTAAGCTGCATCCCACCCCCACCTGCCTCCCCGGCCACCTCCCAAGGCTTTGAGGGAAGCAGTATCACTCAAGGGGTGACCTCCAGGCACCCCTAAGGGCATGAGATAAATAGGGGACCCCTTCTTGTCCTCAGATTGCTGCCAGTCCACCCTGGTTGTGGCACCAGAACAAGCTACTGTGCCAAACGGCCTGGTTCAGGCAATATCAGTACCAGTGGGTGTTAAGAGTTTGGGGGTGTTAGCCAGAGAAGGCTGCCTAGAGGAAATCACTTTGAACTAGGTCTCAAGGTCACTGCTATCACAGACCTGTTGTTTCTATGTGCCAGGCATGAAGGGCTGTGGGGAAGTGAAGGGCGCGGTGCCCCTCCAGGGTGTGTACAAGTTCGCTGGGGGGACAGTCAGTGTGGGTGGCACTGGGTCCACAGCTGGGTCTGCACTCTGCGCATGGGCTGTTGGCAGCTGGATGGCCAGGAAGAGGTAGGGGAGCCTCAGAGAAAGCCTGGCTTTGCCAAAGTGGGTCAGCTTGTGGGCAAGGGTGTGAGCAGAACTGAGGGCACTAAGTGTTGGCATAGGCAGAAGTCATGGGCTTGAAGCTGTGGGAGGTGCTAGATACCAGACAGCGGTTTAGAATGATGAAGTGAGGACCAGGACACACTGGCAATGGCAGAGAGAAAGGAGACATTTGGTTTGGGGGACAGGAGCAAAAGTTGGAATCTGTAAGGGACAAGGAGTTCTATCTTTCTCAAAATTGCAGGGGCTGTCTACAGTCGCAAAGATCCATTTCCATGTGTTTTACCCGGATTGGCAGAAATATGGGACCTTAAGACCCTCTTGTGCCTGGGAAGGGAGGAGGAAACTAGCGTTCTTCTGAGTGGCCTAAAAGGGGTGCCTCTCTGGACTTTCCCCTCCCCATACCACAGTAGTGGCCTGGACTCTTAGTTTGCAGCCAAAATGTTTGATTGTTCCAAGGTGGCTTATGTGATTGTTGTGGTGGCATTGCAAGTAGAGGGGAGAGCCAGATTTAAATGCGGCAGTCTGCTTCCAGAATCCTTTCTCTTTTACATCCGCACTGCCTAGAGTGGAGAGCTTGTGGGGTGGGGTCTGGTCGGGCCCCCTACCGGGGATCTTCCTGCACAGCTCGTGGCTGAAGGGTGGGGGCTGAAGGGTGGGGGCCGGCCTTTTCTGACACATCCACTCTCTGTCCAGAGCCATGGTGGAGGAGGTGGTGGCAGTGGCTAGTGGCACAGCAGGAGGTGACGATGGGGGTGCCTCTGGGCGACCCCTCAGCAAAGCACAGCCTGGGCACCGCAGCTACAACCTGCAGGAGAGGAGGCGTATCGGAAGCATGACGGGGGCTGAGCAGGCACTGCTGCCCCAGGTCCCCACAGACGAGAGCGAAGCTCAGACACTGGCCACAGCCGACCTTGACCTCATGAAGAGTGAGTACTGGGTCTGGGCCAAGCCCCGTGCTGGTGGGAGTAGGGCTGACAGAAAGGGGGAGCCTAACCCTGGCTTCCTACCCCTCCAGGTCACCGGTTTGAGGACGTTCCTGGGGTACGGCGGCACTTGGTGCGGAAGAACGCCAAAGGGTCTGTGCAGAGTGGCCGGGAAGGCCGTGAGCCTGGCCCCACCCCTCGGGCCCGACCCCGGGCCCCCCACAAACCCCATGAGGTACAGTTACCTACTTCACACGCTTCCAAGCTCTTCCCACAGCACCCCTTCTGCCTCAAGCCAATAGTGATCTACTCCAGCACCAGGGGTGCCACCATGGTTGTGACATCTTTCACACTGTTGATTTCTGTGTCACGGCCATTTTCTGGTAGTTGGCATTGAGGTGTCTGTGGACCCTTTGGGCTCTAGGTGGCTCTGTGGAGCTGTGCACTCTTCCCCAGAATTCAGTTATCTCTGATCATTTTATTTTATCCTCCCACCACCTGTGAAGATGACTGCCCAGGTGGCATCATCCAAGAATCAGGGGCAGTGATTGGCCAGGTTACTCATTGACTTCATGACACCATCCATCTTAGACTCCAGGGCTCTGACCCTGGCCCCTGACCCTTTCAGTGGATTTCTTAAAAACCTTTTTATGGAGGTCTGACTGACGTGAAGTGCACTCAGGTTAAGTGCTCTGTGACTTTGTGCACACCTGGCTAACATGGAGCAGTTCCTGTACCCAGAGACTTATTTCACACCTCTGCCTGCAGTATCCTCAGAAGCAACCACTCTTCTCTCATTCTCAATTTGTTCTCCCAGTTCTTTTTTTAAGATTTTATTTTTATTGTTTTTGACAGAGAGAGACAGAGACAGAGAGAAAGGGGGAGGGCCCAGAACAGTCTCTAGTTGCACATCATCGGTTTTTCTACATAGTTTCATTCCACAGGTGGGCAGGGCTGCACAGGGCAGGAACTGGGCCGGGGTCTCACCCCGGTGAGAACTGAACTGGGGGAGCTCCCCAGTTCAGCATATGGGTCCACATGGGCTGGGGCTGAGATTCGATCCTCGGTCCCTGGGGCTGCAAAGTGAGCGCCTAACCCACTGAGCCATCCCAGCTTCCCCTCTGCCAGTTTTTAAATGCATATAAATGGAGAGGGTGGGGGGTGGGAGGGAGAGAGAGAGAACTATTCATTAAGTACTGACTGGGAGTTGTGCATGGTGCTCAGTGTTTTGTTTGTTTTTTTCTTTTAATCACCATAATGGCTCTTCCAGGTGGGTGCTATCACTCCCATTTTACAGATGAGGGTAAGAGAGTCTCAGATTGGTCAGTAACTCACCCAGACTCTGACTGTGCCATCTAGAGTCACATGCCCCTCCTGAAAATGCTTGTCTGAGAGCATCCCTGGGGACCCCGCTTGCTCTGGCCCTGCCATACTTGCTCATTTCACCCCAAGGTGTTTGTGGAGCTGAATGAGTTGCTGCTGGACAAAAACCAGGAGCCTCAGTGGCGGGAGACAGCCCGCTGGATCAAATTTGAAGAGGACGTGGAGGAGGAGACCGAACGCTGGGGGAAGCCCCACGTAGCCTCCCTCTCCTTCCGCAGCCTCCTGGAGCTCCGCCGCACCCTGGCCCATGGTAACCTGCTCTGCCCTCTTTCCTCACCTGTCCTTGCCCCAGGAAACACCCTTCACCCATTCTCTAAGGACCAAATGGCCAAACGGCCCCCACATCTGTCTTGAGCAACACAGTGAGTGATGTCATGAGAGCCCAGAGGGAACTTCCTCTCATGACATCGGCAGCCTGCCATTCTTTGGGATCCCCTCTGTCCTGGGGTGATTGCAGGGCAAGATTGACACTACGCTCGTACCTGGCAGCTTCTCTAAGTGACATTTTCAGATAACAAAAGCTAGTACGTTTTGGATGCTAACATGGTTTTAGACAGTTTTGATAGAAAGTTCTCTGAAATGGTGAATTTGTTAGGACTGTTGTAAACCTCCCTGAATGGCTACAGATACAGGACTTTCAAGTTCTATACCTGTTGTTTCTGCTCTTGTCTTGTATGCTCCTTACCACCGGGACAGTTATTCGCAGTTGCTGTCAGGAGGCCTGTTTCCATGCTGCCGAAGACTGCGTAACCTGCTGTCAGGACTGTTACCACACTAGCAGTAGATAGGATCTGGGTGCAGCTTGAGTGCTATGAGCGAGGTGCCGGGTGCAGGTGCCTCACCATACTTTGCTATCACTGTTTTGGCTGCTCAAGGGCCTTTGCTTCTGTTTGTTCTTTAGTTCTGTGTTCTAAAAGTTGACCTTGACAGAAAAGTGACCTGGTGACTTGAAAGGACTTTCACTTCTATGTGAAATAGCAGCTTAGAGCAGTGACCTGTGGGGATAGGTCTAGCACAACCTTATCCAACCTGCAGCCCACTGGCTGCATGTGCCCAGGACAGCTTTGAATGAGGCCCAACACAGATTCATAAACTTCCTTAAAATGATGAGATTTTTTTGTGATTTATTTAAAAAAAAATTTTTTTTTAGCTTATCAACTATTGTTAGTGTTAGTGTATTTTATGTGTGACCCAAGACAATTCTTCTAATGTGGCCCAGGGAAGCCAAAAGGTTGGACACCCCTGGTCTAGAAAGTATCTTGTGAGCAGCTGCTAGTCGTGGGGAAGTTGAACCTGGGTGGAGTGGGACAACTTCAGATTGCTCAGAGCTGCCCTCTGGACAAGGCCCCAGACTGGCGGTGTTATGCTCCAGGATAGAACTAGGACCCTAGAGTGGATGTCAGGAGGCCACATGCAGCTCATTGAGAGGAGGAACTTGCTGATGCTGAAGAGCAGTCCAACCCAAGTGCATAGCCTGGGACTCTCAGTGGCGGCTGCGTGGTCCCTGGAAGTGGCATCTGGGCAGGACCCAGCTCTGGTGGCCTCTCTGATGGCTGGCTTTCTGAGGCCTCTGCTGAGCCCCACAGCATTCCTAGGGGAAGAGGGGATAGGAAAGAACAGGTCAGAGTGGTGATGGGACTTGGGCTTCAAGTCCTGCTCACTGTCTCCTGAGCCACGCTTACCTGACTGGTCCCTCGTCCCCCTTCACTCCCCGGAGTCCCCATTCTCTTGGCTGAGGGTCTGCTCTCCTCCTAGGGGCCGTGCTCTTGGACCTGGATCAGCAGACCCTGCCTGGAGTGGCCCACCAGGTGGTGGAACAGATGGTCATCTCTGACCAGATCAAGGCCGAGGACAGAGCCAATGTGCTACGGGCCCTGCTGCTGAAGCACAGGTGAGGCCCCACCCACGGCACACGACTCACCTGTCCCTAGCCTGAGCTGTCACCCTCCTTATCTCACTGCCCTCTGCCCCACCAGCCACCCGAGTGACGAGAAGGAATTCTCCTTCCCTCGAAACATTTCTGCTGGCTCCCTGGGCTCCCTGCTGGGGCATCACCATGGCCAGGGCGCCGAGAGCGACCCCCACGTCACTGAGCCTCTCATTGGAGGTGTTCCGGAGATGCGGCTGGAGGTGGAGCGAGAGGTGAGGGGAGAAGGTGGCCCTGCCTGGGTTGGTCGCAGCCACCACCGCAGGCTGCAGCCTGAGCTCCGTTCTCCTGCCTCCCCAGCGTGAGCTGCCTCCTCCGGCTCCACCGGCTGGCATCACTCGCTCCAAGTCCAAGCATGAGCTGAAGCTTCTGGAGAAGATCCCTGAGAATGCTGAGGCTACGGTGGTCCTTGTGGGTATGTGGGATGAGGCTCAGGGTGGGAGTCCTGGCAGCCAGCCTGTCTTGGTGCTGCCCCTGGGCTGGGGGTGAGAAGGTGGCCTGCATCCTGCTCCTGCCCATGACAGCCCCACTGCCCTAGGCTGTGTGGAGTTCCTCTCCCGCCCCACCATGGCGTTTGTGCGGCTGCGGGAGGCCGTGGAGCTGGACGCCGTCCTGGAGGTGCCTGTGCCTGTGCGCTTCCTCTTCCTGCTGCTGGGCCCGAGCAGCGCCAACATGGACTACCACGAGATTGGCCGCTCCATCTCCACCCTCATGTCCGACAAGGTCAGCTCCGCCCAGAGCGCACGCAGGACACCTCCCTCCATCCCACCCTGCTCCGGGCCCCTGGCCCTTGTCCTCTGCCCTCACCATCTCCGGTTCTTTGGCAGCAATTCCACGAGGCGGCCTACCTAGCAGATGAACGGGAGGACCTGCTGACTGCCATCAACGCCTTCCTGGACTGCAGCGTGGTGTTGCCGCCCTCAGAAGTGCAGGGCGAGGAGCTGCTGCGATCTGTTGCTCACTTCCAGCGCCAGATGCTCAAGAAGCGTGAGGAGCAGGGCCGACTGTTGCCTATGGGGGCCGGGCTGGAGCCTAAGTCGGCTCAAGATAAGGGTACGGGCCAGTGCAGGTTGGGGCTGCTTAGGGCAGGAGTTGGGGTGGTCTGTGTGTTTGGGGAGGGGAGCAGGGCGGGTAAGGGGCTGCGGCAGGCACCCTGACGGAGGCCTGGGTTGCAGCGCTCCTGCAGATGGTAGAGGCAGTAGACACAGTGGAAGATGATCCCCTTCGGCGGACAGGCCGACCCTTCGGGGGGCTGATCCGAGACATACGACGCCGCTATCCCCACTACCTGAGTGACTTCCGGGACGCCCTTGACCCCCAGTGCCTGGCTGCCGTCATCTTCATCTACTTTGCAGCCCTGTCTCCTGCCATCACCTTTGGGGGGCTGCTAGGTAAGGGGAGGCTTCAGGTGGGGGTGGGGAGCTCACAGGGCCCCAGCTGCCAGCTCCTGAGCTGGTTCCTGCCACCCCAGGAGAGAAGACACAGGACCTGATTGGGGTGTCGGAGCTGATCATGTCCACGGCGCTCCAGGGCGTGGTCTTCTGCCTGCTGGGCGCCCAGCCGCTGCTGGTGATCGGCTTCTCGGGGCCCCTGCTGGTATTCGAGGAGGCTTTTTTCTTGGTGAGGGTCCACAGGCTGTTCGGGACTGGCCCACCCCTTCCCTGAACACTCCCACCCAGTTATCCCCCAGGCTCTGGGCCTAAGAGGATGTGTCCCACTCCTATCCCCCCAGTTCTGCAGCAGCAACAACCTGGAGTACCTGGTGGGCCGTGTGTGGATTGGCTTCTGGCTGGTGCTTCTGGCCCTGCTCATGGTGGCCCTGGAGGGGAGCTTCCTGGTCCGCTTTGTCTCCCGTTTCACCCAGGAGATCTTTGCCTTCCTCATCTCCCTCATCTTCATCTATGAGACCTTCTACAAGCTGATTAAGGTAGGCAGGCCTGGTGAGAACGGGGCCAGGAGGGAGCCAAGGGGTGTTCTGTGCATCCCTCTCGTTTCCTCTCCTGGGTGTGAGGCAGTCCATGGAGTCCACAGAGCATGGGCTGGTTCTTCCTCCTGCCTTCCTTAACCTTGCCAGGTCCCCAACATATACCAGGACTTCAGCTCAATCTTAAAAACACATTTTTAATAACAAAGGTAACACACTTTTGTTAAGGTGGCAAACAATCCAGAAGTGTAGAAAGGAAAAGGCCCCTGAGAGGACAAACATGGTCACAGTCGGCTTGTGAGACCCGTGTCTGTGGCAAGCTCAAGAGCAGGCGTGTCCCCATGGCCATGCCCACCCCGAATCCTGCTCCTCTAGTCCTGGTTGGAGTCACAGGCTCCAGCTGCCTTCCTGAAGTAGACCAGCCTCTCTCTTAACCCCATTGTCTGTGCTGACATCTGGGCCTTTGGGTCACTGTTTTAATAGGACAAACTCCTTGCGGCCAAGCCAGCCATTCCTTCCCATCCTACTCAGCATACAGCTAAGCCCAGCCATCTTGCCAGCTTAGCTGATGGGAGTCCTTTGTCCTCTCCCCAGATCTTCCAGGAACACCCCCTCCATGGCTGTTCGGTATCCAACAGCTCTGAGGCAGATGGCGAGACCGACAGCGGCGATAACACCACGTGGGCTGGGGCACGAGCCACGCTGGGGCCCGGGAATGGGAGCTCAGCTGGGCCGTCTGGGCAGGGGAGGCCCCGGGGCCAGCCCAACACGGCCCTGCTGTCACTGGTGCTCATGGCTGGCACCTTCTTCATCGCCTTCTTCCTGCGCAAATTCAAGAACAGTCGGTTCTTCCCTGGCCGGGTGTGTGGGCTGGAGGCCTGAGAGAAGCAGGACCTGGGGGCAGGAGGGGGTGACTCGGAGTCAGGGCTGGAGCAGGGCAGGGGGCCTCTGAGCATGGTACTTGCCACAGGTACGGCGGGTGATTGGAGACTTTGGGGTGCCCATCGCTATCCTCATCATGGTGCTTGTGGATTACAGTATCGAGGACACCTACACCCAGGTAAGGTGGCACACACGCTGCAACGAGGAAGTGCCTGGTGCTGAGCTTTGGGTGTTCCTCTCCAGCCTCCCACCTGAGCTACCTCTTAAGTGGGCACACATGGCTGTTTGCACAGCACGCCCTCAGCACCTACCCTGCCTGCGCAGCTCAGGGCTCGCTCCAAGCTCACCATTCTTTGGCCTCACCCTTTGCCCTGCAGAAGCTGAGTGTGCCCAACGGATTCTCAGTGACAGCCCCCCAAAAGCGGGGCTGGGTCATCAACCCCCTAGGTGAAAACAACTCCTTCCCTGTGTGGATGATGGTGGCCAGCCTGTTGCCTGCCATCCTGGTCTTCATCCTCATCTTCATGGAGACACAAATCACCACGTGAGTGGTTGTAGCCAAGGAGGGTGCTGTACAGACAGGAGCCACTTAATGGGTGGAGGGGCCAGGCTGGGGAACACAGCTGCATTGGGTGAGGGAACTCCTGATGCCACACGGGCCACTGGAGTTTATTTTGTAGATGGCAGAAGACCCCGCTGATGTTTGCTGGGATGGGCCCAGTTCAGACTGGGAGCTGCTCTGGAGGGCAAGAGGGCAGTGTAGACAGGGCTCAGCTCCATGGTGCAACTCATCATGATGGAATGGCGGGGACCACCAGGTTCCCAAACTGGGACTGGCTGGGCACTCCGGGAAGGCCTGGTTGTCTGCTGAGCTGGGCCCTGGGCCTCATGAGCAACTGTACCACCCAGGCTGATCATCTCCAAGAAGGAGCGCATGCTGCAGAAGGGCTCGGGTTTCCACCTGGACCTGCTCCTCATTGTGGCCATGGGTGGCATCTGTGCCCTCTTTGGCCTTCCTTGGTTGGCTGCTGCCACCGTCCGCTCAGTCACTCATGCCAACGCGCTCACCGTCATGAGTAAGGCTGTGGCGCCTGGGGACAAGCCCAAGATCCAGGAGGTCAAGGAGCAGCGGGTGACAGGGCTGCTGGTTGCCCTGCTTGTGGGTATGTTCACCTCTCACCCCACCGTGCTAGAGGCCTTGGGTCCACTGGGGCTGGGGAGCCCTGGGGCCAACTGTCTCCCCCTCCTCTCCAGGCCTTTCCATGGTTATCGGGGACCTGCTCCGGCAGATACCCCTGGCCGTGCTCTTCGGGATTTTCCTGTACATGGGAGTTACCTCCCTTAATGGGATCCAGTTCTACGAGCGGCTGCACTTGCTGCTTATGCCACCCAAACACCACCCAGATGTCACTTATGTCAAGAAGGTGAGACCCCACTTGGAAGGGCCCACTGCCTCTGTCCCCGCCTGAGCTGTGTGGGTCACCCACCAGGCACCCATCTACCCACTTTGGGCAGCCACCATTGTTTGTGCACCCAAGAAGGTACACGTAGCCCACGCATGGGGGGAAAGGATCATCTGCATTCTGGATGTGGCCGAATGCGATGGCTGTCTGGAACCCAGGGCCTTTGGGCTCACCTGTCTCATTCCACCTCACCCATCCCAGGTCCGGACCCTCCGAATGCACCTGTTCACAGCCCTGCAGCTGCTCTGTCTGGCCCTGCTCTGGGCAGTCATGTCCACAGCTGCCTCCCTGGCCTTCCCCTTCATCCTCATCCTCACAGTGCCACTCCGCATGGTGGTGCTCACCCGCATCTTCACCGAGCGAGAGATGAAATGCGTAAGGCCACCTGCCCTTTCTCCCCCAGCCTCCCCTCTGGTCCCTGTCAAGGCCAGTGAATGGGGTCAACCCTGCTGACTGCACCCTCTCCCACAGCTGGATGCTAATGAGGCAGAGCCAGTGTTCGATGAGCGCGAGGGAGTGGATGAGTACAACGAGATGCCTATGCCCGTGTAGCTGCTGCCAGACGGATAGCTGAGGGACTGATGGACAGAGGGAACGGGCTGGGGGAAGCTCCCTTCTCATTTTTATTTAAGTGAATAATTTAAAGTCCCCTTACCCCCCACCCCCATAGTAAAGTGCTTCAGCCCCCTCCTATTCTTTGTCTGTCTCTGTATGGGGGAGGGGGACCCAGCCCACTCCCTGCCCCATAAACAAGATGAGCAATGGAGAAAGGGACTTTAATGAGAAACCAAAACAGAGGGAGCCAAAGTGTAGACTGTCTGCCCCCCATAGGGGGGCCATCCTGAACTCCATGCGCCTCCCCTCAACCCCCTTCAGGCCCCCAGCGCAGGCCCAAGGCTTGGAGCTTCTGCCTCAGGTAGCTCTTGAGCTGGGGCAGGCCTCTCTGTGACTCCAGTTCCTCGAAGGGTAGCTGTGGGGGAGGGCAGCAGGTTACCCGCAGGGCCTGGGTGTGGCGTGGGGGTGCCGTCTCACAAGGAGCAGGGTGGGGGAGGCTCTCACCGGCAGGAGCTGGTAGCCCATCAGGCCTAGGTGTCGCTCCCGCAGAGCCCGTGAGCCCAGCAGCACCCTGCCGTCCCGGCAGAAATGCCAGCGTTCCCGCAGCATCAGCACCACCCTGGAGAGAGTGGGCTGCAGCTCAGGGTCTGTCTGAGGGCAGGGGAGGCTGTCCCACCCTGTTCCCTTACCTTTGGGCAGGGTCTCGGGTAGTGGGCTGAGAGGCAGCCTGGCCCTGGGGACAGGACCTCGGAGGGTATGGGAGGAAGGGGTCCTGGGTCCTCACGGGAAGCACAGCACCAGAGCTGCTGACGCACAGCAGGAAATCTGGAGGGGAAAGAGAAGGGGCCACTAGATTTTAGCCAAGGCTCCGTGTCCCCAGCCCACTGCCAGCCCACCTGGAGCTCACCTGTGCAGTAGCCTGGAGGCACAGTCAGGTCCTGGCGGTATTTCTCCTCCCCCAGCAGCTGGCGCAGCCCCTCGGCTACTATATCCTTGTGACTGAGGGGAAAGGAATACTCAGGGCAGGAAGGCCTCAGGGGTCTCATTCTAGCTCTGCCCTCTAGCTCCATGACCCTGGGCAAATGCCTCAAGGGCACGAGCCCTAGCTTTTCCACTCTGCTGCTTTCGGCCCAGTCCTCTTCCCTCCCCACGCTGCCTCATCCACCTGTACTTGCAGCGGGCACGGTCGGTGATGAGTGGCTGGGGGAAGATGGGCACTTGTTGCCTTCGGGGAAGGCGGGGACCCCGGTATCCTGGGAGCTCCAGCTCCACGGCTGTGTCCAGCAGGGAGAGGTAGCGCCGCACAATCAGGGCATGAGGGGTGCCTGCAGGCGAGTGGGACAGGCTCGCTGGGCTGCAGAACCCCACCCCACTCTCCCTGCCCGCCGGCCCTTAGGCTCCCAGCCAGCCTTCCTGTCTGCGCACCACTGATGTGGTTGATGAAACCTGGGGAAAAGACAAAGTGCAGAGCTCGGAAGGGCAGACACCGCAGCTGGCACAGTGACATCAAGATGTTGACAGTGGCCAATGGGGCCACCCCTGCTTCCCGAGCCAGGATCCTCTCAAGGCAGGGCATAAACTGCTGTTCCAGGGGCAAGTAATTCAGCCGCCCAAAGGGCAGGACCAACTTCTGTACCACCTGTGGAGGGAGAGCAGCCATCACCTGGCATGAAACAGTTCCCCAAAACACCTGGCAAGCTAAGCCTCAGGGAGGCTTGGCCTGCTAGCTTATAACATCACGGCAAAGGCAAAACAGTCCCTCTACCCAACACACACTAGAAGTTCATTGTACAACATGGGCAGTGCCTTGAGCCCTACACAGCCGCCAAGCGGAGACCTGGCTCTGAAGGCTCGCTTATAGGAGTGGGATCAATGAAGCTAGGACAGTGCTGAGTGCTGGGTGAACTGCAGAAAATCAGGCATGTGCTGGGGAGGAGGACGAGCCAAGGAGGGTGCAGCAAAGATGGAACCCCGTGAGGACAGAACCTAGCTGAGCTGTTTGCTACAGGACACAGCAGCCAAGCTGGACAAGGGGCTGGGCCTGAGAGGGCAGACTGAGGAGCATGGGAGGCAATCCCACCTTGCTGTTGAGCTGGGCTTCCTGGACCACCAGGAAGTGGGCAATAGCTTCTAGAAGCTGAGGCTCTCGCAATCGGTGCCGGGCCAGGTGCTGGGCTAGGAGCACCATCACATGGGGAGTCAGGTCCTCTGGCCTGGCCTCTGTGAAGAACAGCCTATCACACTGGACCCTCAGGCCAGACCTCTGGACTAGTGTCTACCTTAGCCCAACCATCACTTGCCTCCTCAGCCCCTGCCCCCAACCTGCCTTTAACCCATTCCAGCACCTGCCAGGCTGCGGATGAGGTGCTGCTGTGGATGCCGCAGGAAACGGGAGCAGCTCAGAGCAGCTTCCAACCTTTGCCCACCACGAAGGACAGGCTGTAGAGGGGGAGGTGGCTTCGGAGGGAGGCGGCACTTTCGCTCTCGCTCCAGGGCACACAACAGGGGCCCATCTGATGGGAATCCTGAGAGGGAGAGGGTCAGAGGAAGTGGTCCTGGTAACAGGGAGTTAGGTTACTCTGCTAGTCCTGGGGTAGTTAATAATTCCCAAGGTCTCTCATCTCTGTTTTCTGGACTGGAAGATTTGCTATAGTGTAAGTGAAAGCAGTGGAAAAATGTGAAGTATTATGTGAACTAAGGGATCAGAACAGTCTGTTGGGGAAGGCCTTGTACAAACATGGCAGATAAGTACTCATCTAGTGTAAATGGTAATAAATTGTAGTGGCTCCTAGAGCATTGTGGTATAAGGAATCTGGGGTAGCACCCTAGCTAAGATTGAACAAATGCTGCTTGACACCTGATGTCTGCTGTGGATATGGGGGAGCGGCAGTAAGTGTGGTGGGGTACATGCCATTCCTGGCAATGCCTAAGTGGTGAATTCTGTAGAGCTTGGGTCTCTACTGCTCTTTCTCTAGTCTTTTATTAAAACCCACTCCCCAGACACCCTCCTCACCAAGTAGGACTGCAAGGTGCAGACACACGTGGATGGTGTAAATATCAAAGGAGGAACAGTTTTGGATGATGAGCTGACTCAAGTCCTGCAGTGTGGCCTGCTCCACAGGAGGGGGCTGTGGCCGAGACCTCAAGAGCTGGCCCAGGCGCCGAAGTGCCACAGAGTAGTGGTGGGTGTGCACCTTGGTAGGGTTCTGGCCCAGCCAGCGCAGCAGCTCCCCAGGGCTCCTCGCTTGTTCCAGAAGCCGCTGTAGCCCCTGCACAGGGCCTGCATGGGGGCCTCCTCCAGGAGGCTGGTCCCCCCACCTGCTGGGGCCCAGACAACAGGTCTGTACTGGTGGGAGCAGCAGCAGGCCAGACAGCCGAGCAGCCGAGGCCTGGGCAGACAGCAGGACTCGAAGCATGGAGTTGGTTGATGGAGACCCTGAGGGGCAGCCCAGAAAAGGCAGTGAGGTTTTCTCCAAAGGGAAGAATGCTACCTACTCCTCACCTCACACTCCATCTGGAGGGGCCTGGGGTCAGAGCAACCCAGATTCGGGTTCACCCTTCTTTGTAACTGCTCCGGTCCTCTTCACCACCCACCCCTCTGTCTCCTTTCATTCTTTGAAAGAGCAATCATAATCTTTCAGTGTCTTCTGCGCAGGGATATTTACAAAGCAATTCCACATGCATTATCTCCGCTGATCCTTCTTACACGCTTATGAGGAGGTACGCAGGGCTGGCATTACCTCGATTTCACAGGTGGAGAAACCAAGACCCAGAGAGGTGAAGGGGTTAAGCCCAAGATCACGAATCTGGTTAGTGGTCGCACCCAGCCTGGAGCCCAGCTTGCCCCGGCGATACACCCTCCCGACCACCTCCCGTCCCGAAGGAGGTGGCGGCGGTACTGAGGGTGGAACGCTGGCTCCGTGGCCGGATGGTCCTGGGTTCCATGCTGGGAGCTCCCACTTACCAGCTGCGTGACCTTGGTCAAGTGGCTTCGTCTCTCTGCCTAAGCCTCCTCGCCTGTGAAACAAGAACGCAGCGCCCACCTCGGAGGGCGCCCGTGGAGCCCAAGTGCGCAGTTTGCAATGGCGCGGAGTCGGCGTCGTCAGGGGCCCCCACACCCACCCAACCCGGGGACGCCAGGAGACCGTGGTCACGGTCGCCAACACCAACTTCCGCCGCCCTCCCGCGGCCCGCCCCGTAGGCGTCCCCTCCTACATGACTCCCCAGGCCCCGCGCAGGTCACTCCCTCAGTCGGCCTCGGGGCCCGGGAGCCGGGTTCCCCTCGCGGACTCCTCATCAGCGGGCCACCAAGTCCGCCATCTTCCCAGCAGCCCCCGGACGCCAATTGCCGATCAGTTCTCGGCAAGCAGACGTGGCTCCCGTCATGCCCTGCGCCCCGGGGCAACACGAGCCCCGCCCTCAGCTTCCAAGAAGCGCTGCGTGAGCAGGGGCGGGGCGGGGCCCAGGGGCCGGTGCCGAAGCTAAGAAAGGTGAGGGCGTTCCTGGGCCGACCTGTGATGGGTAGGGCCGAGGGCCCAGTCTGCCACCTTCACTCATTTTCTCCCAGTGGGCAAGGACTCCAGCACCCCGTCCCCACACAGTCAGACACACATCCAAAGTGAAAACTTCACAGTTATTTAATCTGCACGTTCCAGAGAAACCTCTACTCCCCTCCTAGGCCCCGCATAGTTCTTGGGTCCCCAAATCAGCACAAGGAGCAATTAGGGATTAGAGGTGGCTGGGTCCTCAGGCAGAACACTAAGCGGGGTCTAGGGGTGTGGCCCTGCTCTGCCCAGGGCCAAGGCAGCGACCACAGCTGCCTGACCCAGAAGAACCATCAGTGGCGGTTGACGGCCTGCAGCCCTGGGAGGTGGCTTTATAGCTGTGGAGGTCACAGAGAGGGGCTTCCACCTGCCCCTGGACTGCCCTACAGTGCAGAGCTGGGCTCCAGGGTAGTGGGAAGAGGCAGGCTGGTGAGGTGGGTCTGGGCAGACAGCAGTGCCCACTGTGTTGTGAAGAGTGAAGTCCAGAGGGGCCAGCCACACTGGGGAGAGCCCGTGGAGGCACTACGGGCGGTACATGGCAAAGGCCAGGAGACTGAGGAGCAGGGTGAACCCGGCCAGACCCAGAGTAGCAGTCAGGGGAAAGAAGGGCCGGTACTGGATCTGGCAGTACCAGAGCAGCAGCAGAAGCAGAAGGAGCAGGGGCAGCAGCAGGCTGCCTATTTCCAGCCCGGAGGGGCCTGGTTCTGATCCCGGTGGGCAGGGGGGATGTGGGGGACTGACTCGTGTGGACACGTGGCAGTGGAGAACGCAGTTGGGAGGCAGGTGAAGGCTGCTGAGAGTCTGGGTGTCATCTCCCAGCAGTTGCCCTTGATAGATGAGTCGTACCTGCTGCTCCCGGCCGGGAAACTGGGTCCTGAGGAGAGAGGGACCTGGGTAATGGAGCAGGCTTCAGGCAATCCTAGTCCCTGTCCACAACAACAACTCCCACCTCTCACCTCTGCCCTCCACCCA
Source organism: Craseonycteris thonglongyai (assembly GCA_004027555.1). Classification (NCBI taxonomy): domain Eukaryota; kingdom Metazoa; phylum Chordata; class Mammalia; order Chiroptera; family Craseonycteridae; genus Craseonycteris; species Craseonycteris thonglongyai. Next base: position 9,223 of record PVKE010001010.1, on the reverse strand, counting down.
CTCACCACCCGGGTCATGGCCTCCAGGGAACAATACATTGTATGATTTGGGCAACTCAGTCCCCCTCATAAGAAGTCTCCAGTTTCTCTGGTGATCCTCCCAGGTCTGTGATCACTCCCCTACACTCTTTAGCATTTCGATCCTGTCCTCATCCCAGCTTACCTTTTCAGGGAGCCAATGGTGTCATGGGGCCAGGCCCTGGCCACCTGCTCTGAATCATTGAGGAATTTCAGCCGTAGAATTAGTGGTTCCTGGGAGGAGTCTGGGGGTGGTGGTGGTATTGCTGGGAGTCCTGTGCCAGGCTCTGGCTGTGCAGCTTGACCTCTGTGTCTCAGGCTGGGGGTCTCGGCTCCTGGGGCCTCCCCTCTGATGCTGTCGGTGACTGCCATAGCCTCATGGTGTGGTGCTGGTGTTGGGGTCCCTGACTGCTGGGGCAGTGGGTCAGCACCCTCCGAGGTGTGTGTTGAGACCCAGGCTAGAGCCAACACCAGAAGGCAGGCAAGCACCACGAAAAGGACGGTCACCTCATCACCCACCCCTTCAATCAGGGCCATGGCACCTGCCTTGCCTGCCGTGCTACCGAGCTGGAGAGGCAAAAGAACCCAAGAGGGGTTGAGGGGCTGGCTCACAGGCCAACAGCTCTCTGAACTTCTACAGGCTCCTGACCCCACTCCACCTCAACTCTCCTATAGTCCTCACTCCTCTACCCCCTTGCCCAAGCCCCACCCTAGGGCACAGACTGCTCAGACTCCTGGTCACCCAAACTTGCCTCATGTGCCTCTTCTCATCACCAAATTCCAAGTCCGAACTTTTTGTAACCCAAGTTCTAGGTCTTTAACCAGCCCCCCAATTCACCTAAGTCTTATCCCAAGAGCCTTGATCTTCTAAGCAGCCTCTCCCCCAAATTCAACACCCACCAAACTTCACCCCAAAGCTTAGATATTCTTCCATCTACTTCATTTCTAAGTTTATCTACTCCTTTGCCTATTTCAGCCCAAAGCCGCTTATCTGCCCCAAAGCTTATCTACTCCTCCATCGTCAAAGTTTCTCCAAGGGGTAAGAAAAAGGGCCTCTACGTTGCACCCTCCACCCTACCCCCGTTACCATGTACCCAAACCCCACCCGCCGGGACGGGACGGCTTCCCCACACCAGAAATGAAACTCCGCCCTTTAACAGTCTCTAGACTAGAGCCTCCTAGGGTTGCCACCCCCCACCCAACTCTGCCCCTCCCGGTGCACTCAAGCCCCACCCCGCGGAAGCCCGACTCCGCGCCCTCTCTGGAAGCCTCTTCCAATCCCAGTCCCCTGCTGTACGCCAGGTCCGGGCATCCGAAGCTTCGCTCTCCCCACCCGCAACTCCTCCATCTTCCCGACCCCCGAGACGTAGGAGGGCACGGGCAAACCCGGGGCTGGGCAAGCGGGCGCTAACTGGCGCCCAGAGTGGTGGGGTGTGCGCAGTCACAGCGCAGGGACTCACAGTCCAGCTCCGCCAGCTCCATAGCGGACCCTCGGGCACTTCCGGGCGGAGGCGCCGAGGTCGCAGACACCTGAAGGTATTCCCCCCCTTCACCGCCGCCACGTAGGGGAGCATTATGGGGCTTGTAGTCCGGGTCGTGCGTAGTCCCCGCCCTCTGCGGGCCCGCAAACGGGACTCAGCGGACTGGTTCCGGTTCCCACAAGTCGTTGAGAGGCTGGCAGGGCGGATTTGGGAGTTGTAATAACCCAAGAGGCGGTAGCAGGATCCGCCCCCTTCCCTGTGGGCAGCCAGGGCATCTGTCAGTGCAGAAACCAGCGTCAGCGGGAGCACGTCAGAGCACCCGTGTTTCGAGATGCAGGCTCTGGTGAGCTTCGGTGACCCCTACCCGGTTTACCCTTATTTATGTCAGAATGAACTACAGAAGGCACTTTGGAACCCCCAGGTTGACTCTGTAGCCTAGAGCCCAGTAACCATGGGCCGCCCCGCTAGTGTGGCTGAGTGTACCTGTCCCCAGGGCTGACCACGGTGGCTTGGACTGTTGTTTCCCTGGTCCCCCTTTTTCCGCCTTGCCGCTGCAAGACTGAACAAAGCATTGACTTTGGATACTGACACAAATTTCGATCCCTTATCCCTAAATAACCTTAGATTCGTTATTGAATCTCTTTGAATAAATTCCTTCTTAAGACCAACCTTATAAGGCAATTGTAAGGAAGAAATTAGGTGTTTTGTTAAATAAGTGAAAAAACTGTCAGGAATCTGTCACACAGTAGAAATTTACTCATCTAGTATTAGTACACTCCTTCCACTCAAATCTGGGCTTGGAAATGGGGTCCTTAGCATGTTACTGTGTAGTGGATGTTGATTTGAGCTGCCACCTGGCCAAGGCCAGAAAATTTCTGTGGGGTTTCCCTCCTTCCTCTGGGCTCCTATAGCCACAGAGACCTCACATCCTGGATTTTATAGGCCAGTTTTGATTAAAAGTAATATACCCTCATGTTCCCATAGCACATACCTACTTATGGGAGCAAGTACGCCCAAGTGTTGCCATGGGAATATCAACTTAGATTTATAACATACAGAACTTTAAAAAAAATATTTATTTTTATTGTTTTTGACAGAGACAGAGAGAAAGGGGAGGGCCCAGAGCAGTCTCCATTGTTGTATGGCATCAGTTTTTTTTTCTTTGTTTTTTTAGATATAGTTTGACTCCACAGGTGGGCAAGGGTCTGTGCAGGGCAGGAACCAGGCCGGGGCCTTCCTCATGGGAGTCACACCCCCACGAGCTGGGGGTCTTCCACATGGGAAGCTGCCCCAGTGAGAGCTAAGCTGGGGGCACATCCCAGCTCAGCATATGTGTCTGCAGGGGCCAGGGCTGGGACTCAATCCTCGGATCCTGGGCACAAAGTGACTGCTTAACCCCCTGAGCCATCCCAGCATCCCCTGGGGCAATACATTTGAGAAGCAACTTACTCTCCATGTCTCTCCTGGGAGGAACTGGGTGCAACTTCTTGCTGTTAATTCTAATTAGGCATCTAAAAGGATGTCAGGCATTACTTTTAGAATTACAGAACATTGGAACTAGGTGTTCTGTTCAACTACTATATTTTGCAGATGAAGCCCAAAGACATCCTTAAGGTCAAACAGGTAGATAGAACTCATATCTCTCAGGAGCTGGGGAAGCCCCTGGTGTTGATTAGCTTGCACCAGGTTCTTTGGAAGGTACAAGAAACTTAGAAATGGTGACTGGGTTGGTATGGGGCACAGTTGTGTGGGTAGCCAAATGGAGGACAACTTTATGCTGGGAAAAGACCTAGCTTGGCCTGGAAAGTGGAAGTGTGTGTAAAACGGATGACTTGTGGGGATGCCAGGATTGCTCAGCAGGTTGGGTGCTTGCTTTGCAACTGTGAGGTCTGGGGATCAAATCGCAGCCCAGCCCAGGCCATGTTCAACTGAGGTGCAACTGGTGGTTGCCGGGATGACAGCAAAGGTTCTTGCCTCCCATGAAGGAGGTCCCCAGCCCTGTGCAGCCCCACATCCACCTGTGTGGAATGAAACTATGTCATAACTAATGATGTACAACTCTGGAGACTGCTCTGGGCCTTCCCCTCTTGATTCAGACAATAAAGTGAATCTTTAAAAAAAAGGTGGTGGAGGGGCAGGGCAGTGGGCAGCCAGATGGCTCAACGTATTAAGCATTCACTTTGCAGCCCAGGGTACCCAGGATCGAATCCTGCCCCCGGCCCATGTGGACCCATATGCTGACCTGGAGTGTTCTTCTCACGTGGGAGGCTCCCAGTTCAGCTCTCACCCCTTCCCCCAACCCTACCCTTTGGTCCCTGATTCGAGGGGGCGTGCCTCCCATTCGGGAGGCCCCTGGCCCAGTTCCCGCCCTGCACGCCCCCACCCACCTCTATCTCTCTGTCAAACACAATAAAATAAATCTTTTTTAAAAAGGGGGCGGGGATAACTTTTGTCAACTGTACTAGAGGACATGGGGAGAGCAGCCCTGGCAGTCTGATTGGCTGGATCAGTGCCCTGCACATGCCATCTCTTGTGGGCTTTAGGAAAGTTTGGCAAGTATGGTGGCTAGCAGAACTGCAGACAGCTTTGGCAATGGGAATGCGGAGAAGTGGGACAGTGGAGGAAGCTCCCTGGCCCCAGAAGTGGGCAGGAATATAGGATGGACAAAGCGGTGAATACAAAAAAATTTTGACAGCCATATGGGCTCTGATGTCCCTTGGCTGGGGTGAGTTTTGGAAGTAGACATAATATTTGATTACCCCCTCTTCATTCTGTATACCAGTGGGGTCCCATGGTGGTCAGTGAACCCTCCCCAGTTCCACAGAGGAGTGTTTAAGGAGAGATCATAAGATAGGAATGGGTAAGTTATTGTTCAAAGTGTCATTTCCAAGAGCCCCACCAACAACACTCTCAGGGAGAAATGAAAATAGAAGCCAGGGACCCGGATTTCCAGTCTCTGTGTTGCACTGTTAGTGAAGAGTTCCAGGGGAGGGCTAGAGAGAGAACCCGGGGGGGGGGGGGGGGATTGGTCTCTAGGGATGACCTCAGTCCTGAGGACAAGGGAGCCTGTATCACACTGAAGGTAGGACGATGAAAGGAGGCACAGGTGGCCTGGGCTGGCGGCCCTGTTGGGCCAATCAGCCGCATCCATCAGCACCCTCAGGCGTAGGGCGCTGTTCGGGCACTACCCAGAGATCGGACACCCCATCCAGACTAACGCAGGGAGGCGAAAGTGACAGCTGGAGCTGGAGGCGGCCAGGACAGCTGTCGCCTCCGAGCGGTGTCCCCTGCAGCTGGTGGGGGTGGGGACTGGAGAGAAGGCGGAAGGACCTAAGTTAGGTGGGAGGGGCCGGGGCTGGAGCGCGCGGCTCGGGGGTGGAGGCTGCAGAGCCAGCGAGCAAGGGGGCGGGGGCTCTGGGGCCAGCGCGCAGGAGGGGCGGGGGTGACGGGGAGGGGGGCTCCGGCTGCGTGTGTCGGAGCCGGCGGCGGGGGCGGCGGTGCGTGCGCATGACGCGGGGGGAGGGCCCGGGCCGCGCGCTCCCGGTCCCGTTGTTGTTGCCGCTGGAGGCTGCTGCGAGGCACAGGGATCGCGGTGCCGGGAAGCGCCCGGCAGCGGCGGCCACAGCGTGCGCGGCGGCGCCACCCCGCCTCAGCCCCCGGCCCCATGCACTAGCCCCGCTCTGCGGGCTCCGTAGTCCCAGCCGCGCCAGCCCCCTGCGCTCGCCCGCCGCCGCCGCGTCGCTCGGGGCCCCGGCCGGGCCCGCCTTGGGCCCCGCGGCTCCGGAGCCATGAACTTCCAGGCGGGCGGGGGGCAGAGCCCACAGCAGCAGCCGAGCCTGGCAGCGCCGGGGGGCGGCGGCGGCGGCGGTGCGGGGGGCGGGGGGCAGTTCGGCGGCGCGGGACCGGGGACCGGGGGCGGCCCCTCGCAGCAGCTGACCGGCGGGCCCCCTCAGCAGTTCGCGCTCTCCAACTCGGCGGCCATCAGGGCCGAAATCCAGCGCTTCGAGTCCGTGCATCCCAATATCTACGCCATCTACGACCTGATCGAGCGTATCGAAGACTTGGCGCTGCAGAACCAGATTCGGGAGCACGTCATCTCCATCGAGGGTGAGCGGAGCCGGGGGCTGCGGGAGCTGGGGCGCAGTGGCCCCTCCGGCGCCGGTCGGGGTCTCGGCGGGCCTGGCCTGGCCACGCTCTCCCCATCGGGGGTCCTCGCGCGCTGGAGGTCCCGGCCACGCGGTTAGGTGCTGCAGAGCCGGCGTCCAGGCTTCGCCATATCGTGTGGAGACACCGGAGCTGAGGGCCGGTCCCGTGCCAGGGGACACGTTTTCTGCTCGTAGTGCTCCCGTGTTTGAGGATGGTGTCGCTCCAGGGACGGGTGCGCTCGTAGCCGCTGAGGTTCGGGGGACGGGGGTGGTGTGAGCCAGATCTGGTCAGGGGTGCCAGGGGAGGGTGGGAGCGACAGAGGGTCTGGGAGGGCCAGTGGGTGGGGCCTCTGCCGGAGTGGTAGCTCAGCTGCGTTCCGCCTGTGCCCCGCGGCGGCGCAGGGACAGGAGCCTCCAGTGGCTAGCAGCCTTATTGGGCCCAGCGCCCGCGGGCTCCTGAGGGTGGCGCTCGCCGCGGCGCCCTTTCCCGACGCACATCCCGGTAGCTGCCCAGGCCGGGCGGGCTGGGCCTGGCAATCATCTCCGGCTCCGCGACCGCGTGGGAGGCTCCCGCCGGGCTATCCGCGCCTGCGCCGGCCACTCGCCGCTGCTTTCCAGGGAGCCTCTTGGGAGAATGACGCGGGATTGCGCGGCGCGCTGACTGACTTCCAGGGACATGGCACTTGGCTTCAGGGACCAGAACCCTGGGCCACTGCTCTGCCCAGAGTTCCTTTCTCTAGGCTCTTGGGTCCAGGAATTCCGCTGTCGAGGGCCAGAGAAGGTGGATGCACGCTGCTGGCAGATCCCCCACAATCCCTGGTGTAGTGAGGGCAAGCACCACCCACTGGCACCCCCGTGGCATAGTGAACTTTGTGTGCCCAGTGGGCAGATGGGCCTCACCCTCGGCCATCTGCTTTCTCCTCCTCTAGTTCCATTTGAAGGGGGACGCCCACCAGCAGGTGGTGGTTTTGGCCTTAGTGGAAATGCAGGAAGAGTGCAAGGCCTTTTGCTGATGACGTGAAATTGTGAGCAGGGGCCTGTCCACTACTTGGGTCTCACAGTTAGGGCCCCATTCCCACTTTCATCTCCTTCTGTGAGGCTTTGGGGGCTCCTTTACCTGAACATCCTCTTTCTGCTCTAGGAAGTCTCCACAGTTGGGGAGTGAGCATTGGGTCTTTTGGGAATAGAGGATCCCATTACATTTAGGGTCCTGCCCTTTGGTTGTGACATCTCAGTCCAAGTGCTTTTTGTTCTTCTCTCTCTCTCTCTGTCTCTTGTCTCTTTCTTCTTAAGGCTGAGTTCATTGTGAACTAATTAGGTGACAGAAAAAGCTCATTAACATGGATCTGAGTAAATGGCCTGAATCACCATTGTGGCTGGGGACCTGGAGATGGCATTTGTGTGAGCCCAGGGCCCCAAAGAGAGATGACCGATTTTTCCTCCTAGAATTGAAGCCAGTGATAGCCAACATTCCCTGCAGCTTCACTGTCCTTTGGAGGAAATAAGAGAAGTTCCAGAACAGCTCCAAGATCTCCACATCACCCTAACACCTTTCAGTGAAGAGACTTGATGGGACAGCCACAGTAGGGATGAGGGAAGGAAGTCACTTGTCATAGAGCCCTTCCTGGTACAGGGAGAGGCAGGAATCAGGTTTTTACATCTAATTCCGACTTCCTTTATTAGTGATCACCCCCTCACCGCATCCCAGATCAGGGCATCTCTGAGGGCTAGGCATTTTCTGTGATGTGAAGACTATGATTGCCGGAAAGCACTTGGGTTTTCACGCTGGTCTTAAATTCAACACGACAGGCAGATTTTCCCTCTTAGAACCCTCCTCTGTGACCCACTTCCCCACTGTGGTTTGGAAACATCCCATGTTCCGTTTTCTTAGCCTGGAAGTGTGATATCACCCTTGTGAATCCTGGGATCTGGTGTCTCATTGTCACCAGGCTCAGCTGCTCCTTACACACCTGTTTTCAGACTTCCTGGTCCCTACTTTTCTGTTATTTCTTGGCAAAGCTTTCCACCTTTCTTTCTTCTCCCCCTTTTTTCCAGCCTTTCTCCTGGAACCCATTTTTATTACCCACCTCACCCCTGCTTTCCCAGTTCTGTCGCCCCAGCTTTTCTGCTGTAGGTAGGCATTTTTAAAAAATCCAGAAAACTCCTTTTCCAGTTTCTGCCCTACATCTTTCCTCTCCATCTGTCAAACCATATTGCTGCTGTCCTGCAAAGCAGCAGCCCTGCCTTCTTTCTTGGTAGAGGGAGGGAAGCAGCCTCCCAAGCGGTTCCCTACTCACTCTGAGCCTGACCAAGCCCCCCAGGGCCCAACAGACCTGGGTTGCCTCTGTTATATAAACAGACTCCTCTTCTGAGAGGCTGATCCTGTGTTTACTAGGGATGAGCCTCATAGTGGGGAGGGAGGACATTTTCCTGGTATATAATAGGCCTCCACTTCACTCCAGTAATAGGCAGGTGAAAGGTTTATTTGCTCTAGCTCTGATGGTGCCCTGGGAGTTGCATTCAGGATCCATCTGGGACTGAGGAGGCATAATGGCACCTTGTCCTCCTGTTCTCTCCTTGCTTCTTGGTCACCTCTGATCCCATGCCAGGGCAGGAGGAAGCTGAGGAATATTCAACTTCCTGGTGTTTCAGGACAGGATTTGAGGGGAGGCTGACCATTTTGAAAGTTTCTTTCCTCACGGAAAGAGAAAATGTGTCCACCCTGGGGTCCTAAGGAATGAAAGCAGTATAACCAGGAGCTGGGTCACGGGGGAATGGAAAGGTTCACCACATGCAGAGCCTCTGAGACCCTTTTACCTCCTTGGTGGGGAAACTGAGGCTTAGAGACCGGAGGGATCCCAGCTGATCAGCCAGGGCTTGGGCGGGGCCTCAGGCAGGAGCTTGCAGAGAAAGGAACTTCCAGGACTTTGAACTTGCTGGGGTCTCTTGTTGTGTCCTAGAGAGAAGGTGGCAGAGAACAGGGCCTCAGGCCGGATGGGAGACAGCCTGGCTACCTGGAACTCTGGGAGCTGGGCCAAGTGAGCAGGAGCTGGGTGAGATGTTAGAAGCAGCCCTTGGGGTCCCAGCAGATGGCCTGGGAAGGAAGATGTGCACCCCGGAGGAGAGGCCAAACAGGCCCCCAGGGAGGACCTGGAAGTGGACTATGGCTATGGGTGTGCCATGTGGCTTCTGCTGTGCACAGGAACCAGGCTTTGTCAACTGGGTGACTTGTTCTTGTACCCTTTTGTTTTCTCCCAGCGCCTTTTTTGTTTTTAGGTTTATTTTATTGTTTGAAAGAAGGTGAAAGAGAGAGAGAGACAGACAGAAGGGGGAGGGCCTAGAGCAGTTTCCACATCTGAACATCACTATCTGTGATATGGTTTCGTTCCACACAGGAGGATGTGTGGCCGTGCAGGGCAGGAACCAAACTGGGGCAGTTCAGCATATGGGTTTGCATGGGTCGGTCCTGGGATGTGATCCCCAGACCTTGAAGTTGCAAGGCAAGCACAAGCACTCAACCTGTTGAGCCAGCATCCCAACTCCAGGTTCTTTTTTTATTTTTATTTTTTTTTATTTTTTT
>PVKE010001009.1:0-112911 GCA_004027555.1 Craseonycteris thonglongyai | reverse complement strand
CTGAATTATTTTTAATCAATTCATAGTTATACAACTATCACAACAATCCAGTTTTTAAAATTTCAAAGATTTTATTTTTATTGTTTTTGACAGAGAGAGACAGAGAGAGACAGAGACAGAGAGAAGGGGGAGGGCCCAGAGCAGTCTCCATAGTTGCACGTCATTAGTTTTCGACATAGTTTCATTTCACAGGTGGGTGTGAGGCCACACAGGGCAGGAACCACCCAGTGGCTTTGGGGCTGCGCAGGGCAGGAACTGGCCAGGGGCGTCCTGCATGGGAGCCATGCACCTGCAAGCCGGGAGCCTCCCACAAGGGAATCATGCTGGGGTGGGAGCTAAACTGGGGGCCTCCCACATAGGAGGCTTGCCTTGGTGAGAACCAAACTGGGGGCATACCCCAGTTCAGCATATGAGTCAGCATGGGCCGGGGCAGGATTGGATTGATCCTCAGTCCTCAGGGCTATAAGATGAGCACTCAACCCACTGAACTATCCCAGCAACTCCTCAATTCAGTTTTAGAATATTTTCATCATCTCCTCCAAAATTCCCTTGACCCTATTCAAACACTATTTTGCTTGAGCCAGAAGAGGAGCACATCTTAGCAGGTTTGCCAAGACAAAGTTTCTACCAGGCACTTTTACCAGCTCAACTAAATGTGCCTAGAGAACGGCTTTGGTGGTTCACTTTTTAAGAGAAATTTATTTTCCCTTCCTTTAAATCTCTACTGGCCCACCTGTCATTCTGGATATTTACAGCAGCTTGTCAATCATTTCAATCCATCTGAGATATCACTAACTTAGAAATATGAAATAAATTACTGATTCAAATTTGGCTAATTGAAAAAATTGTCTCAGGGAGTTACAATTACTCAAAGAAGTCTGAATTTAATGTGTGGCAAATTTTTCTACTGGCAGAATATGACCAAGAAAAAACCCAATAGTTAACAAAACAAAAAAACAAAAACAAAAACAAAACAAAACAATAATATAATAAGAATAAAGTTAAGTTTATAAAATTACTTACCTCAGGGAAGCTGGGAGGGCTCATCAGGTTAAGTGTTAGCTTTGTAGCCCCAGAGCCTGAGGATTGAATCCCGGCCCAGGCCCATGTAAACCCATATGCTGAACTGGGGTGTGTCCCCAGTTCAGTTCTTGCCGGGGCCTGTGCCGGAGGCTCCAGGCCCAGTTCCTGCCCTGTGCAGCCCTGCACCCATCTGTGTAGTGAAACTATACAGAAAACTAATGCTGTCAACTATGGAGACTGCTCTGGGCCCTCCCCTTTCTCTCTGTCTGTCTCTGTCAAAAAACAATAAAAATAGATCTTTTAAATAAAATTACTTACCTCAGAAAAAAAACCACTATATTTTGATGATGGGCTTTCTGTCTGTGAAGAACCAGAATCACTGGAGTTAAGCAAGTATGTTCGACTATCAAGGTGTAATTTTTCAGGCAGGTGGCCTGCATATGCCAGTTCATTTTCTTTATTTGCCATGTCACAGCCCCCACTTCTAGGGGACTGGTTTTTTTTGTAACAAGAATTTGGAAAAGGATGGTGAACTAACTTTCTGTGATAGATCACTTTACGTAGTTTATCTGAGCTTTTCACAGCTTGTCCAACTGTTCTGTAAAAAGAATTGATTTTCTTAAATGAAAAAGAAATACATGAAAACCTTTAAAAGTCTGTAAACAGATTTAATAGGCTACATTTTGTGATCATAATCCATTAAAATCAGAAGTAAACAGAATTTTAAAAATCTTAAATCTTAAAGAGGGAAATTACAAACCATCTGAAAAGCAATGAAAAGGATGATATTTTATATCAAATGAAAATGAAAAGAACTATAATAATTAGATGCTTTTGTTTTTTTTAATTTATTTTTTTCTTCAAAAACATTTTTTTTTTGATGCTTTTAAAACGTAATATTATAGGCCATTCTGGGTGTAATAAAATTATAACAATTTCTACTCACGTAAACTTTTTCTAACAAAGTGACAAGTAATTATACATGTTTGAATATTTATTTAAATTAAATGAATATTTAAAATGTAATCAAAGTTTGTTTTGATTAAATTGAAGTATATTTAAAATATATTTTTATTTATTTATTTTTATTTTTGACAGAGAGAGAGATACAGAGACAGAGACAGAGAGAGAACTGAACTGGGGGAGCTCCCAGTTCAGCATATGGTTCCGCACGGGCCGGGGCCGGGATTCGATCCCTGGTCCCTGGCGCTGCAAAGTGAGCGCTTAACCCACTGAGCCATCCCGGCTTCCCCATGAAGTATATTTAATTTTGTTTCAGTGAGATAAACCACAATAGAGAACATCTTATAGTTTACTATAGTGGTCCTCAAATATTTTGTTCTTATTTGTCACAGTGACAAACAATTATATATTTGAATACTTTAAAGTTTATTTTTTAATTAAATGAATATTTAAAACTGAAAGTTTACTTTAAATCGAAGTATATTTAAATTTTTTTGACTAAGACAGACCACAAAAGGGATGTCGGGATAGCTTGGCAAGTTGAGCACCTGCCTCGCAACCACAAGGTCCAGGGATCAAATCCCAGTCCCAGTGTGTGCACACTCCATATGCTGAACTGTGGCACAACCAGTAACCACCAGGATAGCGAAGGTTCTTGCCTCCCATGCTGGAGGCCTCTAGTTCAGTTCCCAGTTCCGCCCTGTGCAGCCCCACATCACCCTGTATGTAATGAAACTATGTCACAACTAATGATGTACAACTATGGAGAATGCTCTGGGCCTTCTCCCCTTCTCTCTCTTACAGTGGTTCTCAAATGTTTTGTGCTCAGAATGCTTTGCATTCTTAAAAATTCTTGAGATCCAAAAGAATTTTTTAATGTGACAGCATCTATTAATATTTATTGGAATAAAAACCAAAACTTAAAAATGTGTTGAATCATTAAAAAAACAAGACTCATTACATAGTAACAGAGTATTTTACCCCCAAAATCATACATTTTCAATCTATATTTACACACACACACACACACACACTGAAAAGAATGGCACTATTTTATATCTTTGCAAAATCTCTAATCTCTCTGGTTTAATAAGAAGACAGCTGGATTCTCATATTTGCTTCTATACTCAATCTATTAGGACATCAAATATCATGTAGCCTCTGGAAAACTCCACTGTACACTTGTAACAAAATTATTAATGTCTTAATATTGACATGAATATACTTTTGACCTCAAAATCTGCCTGAAAGGGAATCAGGAACCCCAGGGTCCACAGCCCACACTTTGAGAACCAATGGTTTAGTAGAAAGTTCAGCAGATCTGAGAACAAATGCCGTTTTTATCACTTTCTGAGTGTATAACCCCAAAATCACTTCCTGATCTTTAGTTTTTCTCAACTGTTAGGGGACAATGACACCTATCCAGTAGGACTGTTGTAAGGATTAGAGATAATATTGATGTTCTTATTACATAGTACAAAGGAGCTGTCTGACAATAAGTTAGTTATTATTATAATAAAAAAGAATACTTATCTTTTCCCTATTTTTACTCTTACTCTGCTTTCGATATTTGCAGTTTCTCACAAACTTTAAAGATGTTCTTACCTATTTATATAAGCAGCCAACTGTTTTGGAGATTTCTTAACCTGAAAAATTAAAGTAGATAGTTGTAACATATTTAAGTTCTTTAATAAAGCTATGTAAACTTTGTGATTGACATCAACAAATCTGATCCACCAGTAAGTTTTTCAGATTAAAGCTTTTTCTATTCTAATGCTTTAATCTCAATTACTAGTTACAAGAACACTATATTGGTGTTTTTGAGATACCGGTATCCATTTTCCTATTTTCCATGTCACTAGTTAGTTACATGTTATATTTATAGGGTACTTAATAAGTTGAATTCTAATATGGTTTAAAAGAAATTTTGTCAGTGCTAATACGCCTTGCAATGAACAAAAAACACTTGAGGTTCCTCTTTGATGTTAAACTATAATATTAAATTTATCATACCATTATTTCATTTTTGTTAAAAATTGTTTAAAAAATTATTTATTAAAAAGAATACCAAAACAATATATACTGTCCAAAAGGACTCCACCCATGACTGCCCTCTGCTATAGAAGGCCCTTTTTAGAGTTTTCACAATATAAAGTTTTCAATATTTTATTAATCCTACTTAATTCTACCAAGTGAAACAGAATTAATACCTCCCATTGCTTAAACTATTTTACCAGAATTATCCATAGATGTAACAATTAAAACTGTGATGAACTGAAAGATCATGTCTCCCCAAAATTCCTATGCTAAAATCCTAACCCCCCAAAGTGATGGCATTAGAAGGCAGGGTTTTGGGGAGGTGACTGGGTAATGCGGGTAGAGCCTTCATGAATGGGATTATAAAAGAGAACTCAGAGAGCTCTCATCTCCAGGTGAAGACACAGGGAGAAGACAGCCACCTATGAATGAGAAAGCGGGTCCTTATCAGATAGCAGATCTGCTAAGGCCTTGAACTTGGACTTCTCCGCCTCCACAACTGTGAGAAATAAATTTCTGTTGTTTATAAACCACCCAGTCTATGGTATTTTGTTATGGTATTCTTAGCCTGAACAGATTAAGATACTGTCTTTACCCATTACCTAGAAACCATGGACTTACCTCCTTCATGTTCTTATTAGTGAAATTAGAGATCCTTTTCCTAGGAAGATCAATGGAATGATCCTCAATATTGTTACAAAAGTTTCGTTTTTTAACATTGTGGGTTTCAGATGCCATAATCTCTTGAATACCTAGACAACAAAATAAACACAAAAAGTAAAGAAGTCTGATTGTTTCCTTAATACACATATAAAAATACAATAGCTCCATGATATGTAAGAGGCTTATGAGTGAAGCAGAGGACATAGCTCTAATTTACATATTTTTAAACACATAGGAAGCACAAGGCAGGGCATTCCAGGTAATTAAGGCTCTTTCTATTCTTATTCTTTTTAGTTGCAATCAGTAACAATTATATGGCATATATTTTTTGTCAACACATGTTATGTTATTCTCCCTGTTTTCCATTTCACTAGCCATATATTAAATTTAAATGCACAGGTTATAAAATCAAGTCTACGTGCTTAGTAGTGGTATTCACGTCATCCAAATGTATAGAAGCCCAAAATTTTGGAACCAAATCACATATACAATCACAAGCAGCCAGAGGAATCAACATCAAATTATACATATCTGACTTGTTTTAGGCCTAGTCTTTACATTTTTGTTTCATTCTTGCAGCTAGCTTTCCTAACCTTTCTTCTACCTTTGAAAAAAAGAATCCACTCCTCTATTCCTCAAATTATATCTTATCCATGAACAGCCCTTCCACCTGCACGCACCAAGGTTAAGAATCCTCTAGGATGAGACTTTTAAAAAATAAATAGTTGCAGTAATACAATAAGCACTGACAGGATGGGGTGTAGGTGAGTAAGCATGTGAATCAGCAAAGCATCACTGAGGAGAGTCTTAAAGGACCAATACCATATGCAGAACCGAAAGGCATGAAGCAACATGGTTTCTCTGGCAGTATTTTAAGTAGATGCATGTGACTGGAGCTTAGGCTGCGGGTGGGGGTGGCAGAGTGAGAAATGAGGCTAGAGAGATAGGCAGAAGCTAGATCATAAAGGGTCATGTCCACAAAGCTTTTTTTTTTTTTTTTTTTTTTAATAAGGGAAGACTTTTAAAGATCCTGAGTTTAAATTGCATAAACATATGCAATTGCGCCTACATTTCCCTGAATCCCTATTATGATGAATGCAAAAGCTGCAAAGGGTTTTTAAAGACATAAAACCCGTAAGGACAAGGAAGAGGAGGTGATGGCAACAGCATTTTGGAAACTAATTTACAAAGCAGAAGTGATAAATGACTTATCAGATCTGAGAAAGTCAAAATCTAAATTAGCTGTGAGGAAAGGTAAAAAACAGAATATCCCAAAAGGTTCAGGAATTGGCAATACTGAGGACCTCAAGAAGTGGAGATAAAGATGGGTGTAAGAACAAGGACAATGATTGAATATCCATTTAAGACACAGTAAGATCCCTATATCCCCTTCCCTGTTCTAGTAAAAAGACTAGAGATTTAGTATATGGAAAATTCTAAATAGAGTCCTTGGGATGGGAAACACCAGGCAGGGGAGAGGAACATATTATTATTATTATTATTATTTTTTTTAAGATTTATTTTTATTGGTTTTTGATAGAGACAGAGAGAAGGGGGAGGGCCCAGAGCAGTTCCCATAGTTGACAGCATCAGTTTTCCATGTAGTTTGACCCCACAGGTGGGCAAGGGGCTGCGCAGAGCAAGAACTGGGCCAGGAGCCTCCCACATAGGCCCCGGCAAGAAATGAACTGGAGGAACACCCCAGCTCAGCATATGGGTCCGCACGGGCCAAGCCTGGAATTCGATCCTCGGGCTCCAGGGCTGCAAAGCGAGCGCTCAACCCGATGAGCCATCCCAGCTTCCCCAGGAACATATTCTAAACAGGGGTATTAAGCTGAAAGTTTACATACTGCATATTGAGACTCTAACCTTCTTTCTACCACTTGTCTCACAGAGGCTTGCAGTGGGGCTTATACACTCCAGAAGAGTGTGGAAGACCAATCCGGAGAGAAATATACACACATATCTAAAAATATTGGCATCAGTGATGGTCAAAGTCCCCCCAAACCTTTTTATATCTTGATTATGGTGGTAGTAACCTAACTGTTAAAACTACGTAATACAAAGGGTAAATTTTTTTAATATGTATATCTCGACTTTCAAAAGAATTCTCATAAAAAAATAATTTTTTTTCTCAAGAGATAAGAAGTGCATCCATGGAACACAATAAGACAAAAATAAAAACCAACCAACCAACCAACCAAAAAAGACTCTTGGAAATCAATCACTATTAGAGTAGATCCTTGTTTCTGTCAAAAGATATAATCTGATTAAACAATCTATAAAAAGTCAACTCTCTGGAATTCAACTCATCAATAAATCTGAACTTGCTTCTATAAACCTTGATAAATAAAAGTAATTAGAGAAAGAGGTCTTTAATGCTATTTCACATTTTAAAAATAAATAAATGTAGTACAATGATAAACAAAAGCATGATTGTTTGAAGCTTAATGAAATCCTATTTTATTAAGAGTATGATGCTCCTAAAATAGTAGTATGAGATTTAGGATTTTACAAATTTTAAAAGATACAAAAAACAAAGAAAGGTTCCTAAAGGATACTAGTGGGAAATGCTGGGATAGCTTAATAGATTGCTTGTCTTGTAGCTTTGAGGTCCCCGGATCGAATCCTGGCCCCAGCCCATATAAACCCACATGCAGAACTGTGGCATAACGGACAACCACCAGGATGGTGATGAAGGTTCTTGCTTCCCATGAGGGAGGCCCCCAGTTCAGTTCTGCCCTGCGCGGCCCCACATCCACCTGTGTGGAATGAAACTATGGCAATCCCCCCCAAAAAACCCCAAAACAAACAAACAATAAAAACTAATGATGTACAACTATGGAGACTGCTCTGGGCCCCTTCCTCCTGTCTCTGTTTCTCTCTGTCTCTCTTGCTCTCACCTTCTCTCAAACAATCAAACAAATCTTGAAAACTCATTTTGAAAGCTTAAAAATAGGTGATGTGACAATAAGTTCCAAAAAAATAATAGCTACTACCATTTTATCACTTAACATAGAACAATGCTTTATACTGAGTATCTCATTTATTCATAAGTACAATCTCTGATGAAGACATAATCTCCACTTAAAAAAAATAGGTTTTAAGAAGTTAAGTAACTTGTTCTAATGTACCAAAGACGTGTATGTTTATTTAGGTCAAGATTTGCCTAATCAGTGGAGGATTATAAAGTTTCTCATCTCAAGGCTATGTATTTGCTGTACTCTCTCTGAGAAATGCTTTCCCCTCATGTATTCTTATGGCTTGCTTCCTTACAATATTGTAAAGTTCTCGCTCAAATACCCTCTCCTCAGAGTGACTTTCCCTGACCCACCCTCTAAAATAGCACCTACATTCACATCTCTCTCTTTACCCTATCCTATACTACCCTACTTTACCCCATTTTCCTTTTTTTTCTTAAAGATTTATTTTATTGTTTGAGAGGGGAGAGAGAGAGAGAGAGAGAGAGAGAGAGAGAGAGACAGAGAGACAGAGAAAGGGACAGGGCCCAGAGCAGTCTCCATAGTTGTCCATCATTAGTTTTTTGACATAGTTTCATTCCACACAGGTGGACATGGAGCCACAAGGGGCGGCACTGAACTGGGGGCCTCCCTCATGGGAGCGAGAATCTTCACCCCCAGTATGGCAGTTACCAGTTGTGTGCCACAGTTCAGCATGTGGTTTTGCATAGGATGGGGCCAGGATTTGATCTCCAGACCTTGTGGCTGCAAGACAAGTGCTCAACCTGTTGAGCTATGCCAGCATCCCCTATTTTTCTTGTTAATACTTATCACTACTAGACATAAATATTTGTCTGTTTATCATATGCCTTCTCTACTAGAATGTAAACTCCATGAGAGGTGGGTAGGACCTTGACTGCTTATTCACTATTATATTCCCAGGGCCTACAACACTGTCTGGCACACAGAAAGTGTTGTACATGTTGAATGAATTAGTAAAAAAATCCATCTATACTATATAAAACTTACTAGTTGAAACAGCTTTCATCTCGTCTTTAGTTCAACCTTTTCTAGTACTCTGTATATTTTCCAGAATCCTTTATCCATAGATTAACCCTGCTTATTACACAAATATGTATATACGTGGGTTTTTTTTAAAGATTTTATTGTTTGAGAGAAGGTGAGAGAGAGAGACAGAAGGGGGGAGGGCCAAGAGCAGTCTCCACTGTTGTATATCATTAGTTGTGACATAGTTTCATTCCACACAGATGGATGTGGGGCTGCATGGGGCAAGAACTGAACCAGGGGCCTCCAGCATGGGAGGCGAGAGCATTAGCCGCCATCCTGGTAGTTACCAGTTGTGCCACAGTTCAGCAGGGACTTGATCTTCAGACCTTGCAGCTGCAAGGCAACTGCTCAACCTGCTGAGCTATCCCGGTATCCCTATATGTGTTTAAGTCTACAGAATTTGAATATTTTTCCTAGAAGAGAACATTTATTGATAGCCTGTCTCCCTTCTATATGGGAAAGATATTCATTTCTTCATGGGCTAAAACAATTTTTTAAAGTACAATGTTACATTTTTTTAAAGAGTAAAGAACTTTTACATCATTAGAAAATGCAAGTCTAAACTACCATGAGATACTATTTCACAACCACTAGCATGGCTAAAATAAAAACAACAGACAATAACAAGTGTTAAGAAAGATGTGTAGAAACTGGAACATTCACACATTACTCTGGGAATGTAAAATGGTACAGTAGCTCTGGAAAATAGTTTGGCAGTTCCTTAAAGTGTTAAATATAGATTTACCATATCATCTAGCAATTCCACTCCTACATATTTATGCATGTGAAATGAAAGTTTATGACCACAGAAAGAGTTGTATGGAAATGCTAATAACACTATTATTTAGAATAGCCAAAAAGGTGATAGATCCAAATGTCTGTGTGGTACATCTGTTTGGAATACTACTCAGCAACAAAAAAGAATGAAGTATGGATTCATACTATATATATGAACATCATGCTAAATGAAAAGAAACAAACACAAAAGACCACATGTTATATGATTTCCTTTATATAAAATGTCCATCAAAGTAAAATCTATAGAGACAGAAAGTAGAGTAATGTTTGCTTAGGGCTGGGTAGGAATGAAAATAACTTTAAATGGGCACAGGATTTCTTCAGTAGGTGACAAAAATATTCAAATATTTGATTGGGTTGATGGCTGCACAACTCTGTAGATAATTATAATCAATAAATAAACTGTACATTGAAATCAGGTGAATTTTATGCTTTGTATATTATATTTCAATAAAACTTTAAAAAGTGAAGGAAATTATCAAAATTGTAATAGTAACGTCTCATTACAAAAGATTCTTATACTACAAATTCCATTTTGCTTTATGCCTTATGCATTTGGTAGTATCTTTCTTAGGCAGTAATATAGGAGTTCCCTTTTACCCCAAGAACACTTGACAGTGCTACTCAAATAGTTTAAAGCAGGCATGTCCAACCTGCAGCCCAGGATGGCTTTGAATGAGGCCCAATACCAATTCTTAAAACATTATGATGGGGGAAGCCGGGATGGCTCAGTTGGGCTAAGCGCTCGCTTTGCAGCCCCGGGGACCGAGGATCAAATCCCGGCCCCAGCCTGTGCGGACCCATATGCTGAACTGGGAAGTGCCCCCAGTTCGGTTCTCACCGGGGTGAGACCCTGGCCCAGTTCCTGCCCTGTGCAGCCCAGTGCCCACCTGTGGAATGAAAACTATGTGGAAAAGCCAATGATGTGCAACTATGGAGACTGTTCTGGGCCCTCCCCCTTCTCTCTGTCTCTGTATCTCTCTCTCTCTGTCAAAAACAATAAAATCTTAAAAAAAAAACCAAAAACATTATGAGATATTTTTTGTGACTTTTTTAGTTCCTCAGCTATTGTTAGTGTATTTTATGTGTCACCCAAGAAAACTCTTTCAGTGTGGCCCAGGGAAGCCAAAAGGTTGGATGCTGCTGGTTTAAAGCAATTGTTGAGGCTCCTAGGTATTTCTGAAGTGCCATTTGATAATATATAAAAAGGGAATAATCTAAAATATGATCAATGGGGAAACCTGGGATGGCTCAGCAGGTTAAGCACTCGCTTTGAAGCCCTGGGGACCGAGGATCGAATCCCGGCCCATGCGGACTCACATGCTGAACTGGGGTGTGCCTCCAGTTCAGTTCTTGCTGGGACCTATGTGAGAGGTTCCTGACCCAGTTCCTGCCCTGCGCAGCCCTGCGCCCACCTGTGGAGTGAAACTATATGGAAAACTAATGCTGTCAACTATGGAGACTGCTCTGGGCCCTCCCCCTTCTCTCTGTCTCTCTCTGTCTCTGTTTCTCTCTGTCAAAAATCAATAAAATAAATCTTTAAAAAAAATAAAAATAAAATAAAATAAAATATGATCAAGAGTGACTGAAGACAGCAATTACAGAAAATAGAAAGAATAATCTTTCAATAAAAAAAGAATAATAGGAAACAAGGTCTTGAAAGATAAAGCAAGCGCAGGAGATATTGAGAAGATACTAAAATACTAACTATTTAAAACTATTCTGAACATTGGACATAGTATGTATTTTCTTAAATAAAGCCATTATAGTAATTGCTATAGGTATTTTCTTGAGAAGGTAGAAAAACAGTGGCATGTAGAAGGAGTTGGAGAGGTGAATTCCCTTACAGTAGCTGTCTCCTACAGAAAGATGAAAAGGGATCTATTCATATAATCTACTACAGTGGCTGCCAAATCATAGATTAAATAGCTCTAAGTGTTAAGATACTCCCTACACCTCCCAGTGAGAAAAGCTCATCATATAGGAATGAAACATGTCTGGACTTCTGTCTTTAATAACTGAAGTTATGACTCAAGAGCAAATTAATTTAAGCTGCTTTTTACATTAATATATATATACTATAGTATATCAATTATTTATATTATATTTAACTCTGTAGTTTCACTAGGCAGTTTCATTCCTCTTCTTAAAAAACAAAGCATGGCTACGCACAAAGAATTAAAATAATATTCCTGGTATCAGTGATTCTCTTCACTACCACCAGAGTCACTCTATTACAAAGGGTGTGTATGATACTCATCAAGAGTCTTAAGGCTGAAAGTTTATAACCATTATCTTATAATAATAAAATATATAAAGACGTTTTAGAATTTAAAGCTTCAGCTTAATTTTTTTTTAACACAGAGAGATCAAGTAACTTGCCCAAAGACACTTAGCTAGTTAGTGGCAGAGTGTAGGGCATACCACTTGTTTTCATTAACTGAATCCAATTCATTTCCACATTTTCAATTCTGAATAGACAAATAAGAAGAGAGTATTATTTTTCTAAAGAGATGACAAAAGAGGGACAGATGAACATAAACTACAGGGAACCCTGCCTCTCATCCTTCCCATTTTCTCTCTTTTAAGGCCCCCACAGAGGATTTAAGGGCCTAAAGACAAGCCATAGGTTTCTCTATGAGGCAGCTGTCACACAAAAAATGAAAGTTAAGGATGAACATGAACTTTTTTCTTCAAGAATTTTAATGAAGAGGAGTGGGCCTGGGGATACTGATGACTTTTACCTAAATTCTGCTACCAGTCTCAGTAACTGCTTTGGTATCTGTAGCACTTATGTTTAATAATGGAATTTGGATCAGTTTAAAAAACAAGGAGATACAAAGGGAATTGAGAATACCAAGATTGATCTAAATGGGATTGTGTTTACAATGGAATACTAAAAACACTATTTCCAAATAGTTTGTGAAATAGTATGTTAAAAAATGATAGTACTTCAGAAAGCTGAATGTATAGTATACTCCTGGTTTTTCTATATATACAAATATACACACATAATCAATGCATTTGAAAGGGCTCTATCAAAACATTAACAGAAGTTATTTATTGCTGGTGGAATTATAGGGGATGTTTTACTTCATTCACATGTTTTTCTATTTTCTCCAATGAACATGATCTGAATAAATATTTTAACTTAATTAAGTCACTATCTTACAAAATACAACTTAATTATATAATTCCCTTATAGTAAAAAAGTAAAAGGAAGTGTAACTGTCAACACACAAAGGTAACATTTTATAGGAAGAATCTACTTCAACTTTTCCAAAATGAGGGCAACTTCATGTAATTTTCTCAGTTCTTGCCTTCTCACCTCATCAGGGACTTAGCTCCCACATACACTTTTATATCTTCCATTTCTCCCTTTGAACTGATTCTTCCCCTTCTGCTTTCAAACCCGCTCAGGTTTCCCCTATCAACTCCTGTACTCTTTCTCTACTTCTCTTTCCTGCCAAATTTCTACAATGAGTGCTTTTTAGTTTCCATTTTCTCTTTAACCCTTTGCAAACTTGCTTTTATTTTGCCCTATCAACTGAAAAAAACTGCAGCTTCAAGATCACTTGAAGCTATAAGGCAGCCTTTATAGCATTGATGATGCTCATCCAGATCAGCCAAGACAACTCTAAAGACTGCTCATTCTTAATCACCATTTAGGTTTTTCTTTATTTTAATGCCCTTGCTCCCACCCCATATTCCTCCTGTTCACAGGACACAGCACTATCTTGACTCTTTTTGTTCCCTTACACCCTTTTGGTTACTTTTCCTGCAACAATTTTTTTTCTCTCTGAAATTGTAAAAATATTCTTTGATGACTTCCGCTATTCTCTAGGCCTAGTCTCTCCTCTGACTTCTATGTTTTATATTCAGCTTCCTGATTTGCCATTATGAGGTCTAAGTCAATACATCTAAAACAAACCTCTTCAGTCTCTTCCAATGTCAAATCAATTAGCTGCCCTTCTCTCCTACCACATTTTAAATTACTGGTATCAAATTTCTCTCAGATTAGAAAACTGGGAGTTATTTTGACTCCTTCCAACAATTATTAAGTCTTGAATCTTCCTTCAGGGATCCATCTGACCTTCCCTTTTCCACTGGCAGATCTCTAGCCCCAACACTTCAAGCCTAAATTACTGTAAAATTTATTTGATTTTCCTGCCACCAGTCTGTTCTTGGTCCCTATAAATCATCCTTTATAACCACTGCTTGTATAGCGTTCATAGTAAAATCCTCAAATCTCCAAGTTTCCTACTGTTTACTAAGGAATGTCCCAAATTATGTTTAAAGTATTCACACAGATTTTAATGGATGTTTCATACTCTGTTCAAATAAGCTTAAATATGCTGTATGTTAAACTACTTCTTGGAAATTAATTAAATACACCAAGAATGCTCCAAGAAGCCTGCATAATTTTAATGAACTCTGACTCCCAAACTTAGCCACCATCCTACTTTTTAAATTCTGCCAGATATGTATAAAATTTGAAGAATGAAGATGTTCCAAGGAACAGTTTGTGAAACTGATTTACTACATGAAGACTAAATGATTTAAATGATGAAGGCCTTCGTAATCAGGTTCCATACTATTAGAGATTAAAAAAAAATTTTTTTATTTTAAGAGAAAAAGAGCAACTCCCTACCCCCCGCCTATTTTTTTTATATGGGAAGGACCAGAGGTTTTGTTGAAGGAGGGATATTCCATTGCATTGGTGTTAAGTGAATAACCATAATATCATTAAAACATAATAGTGAGCTTACCATGTGCTAGCCATATGCACTGTAGATATATGCCCATTTTAGAGGGAAGGACAGGGAGGCACAGAAAGCTTACCTAATTTGCCCCAGGTCAAACAGTAAGAATGTTTTAAGAGTCAGGACTGGAACCTAGGCATTCTGTCACCATTGCCTCCATGCTTAACCAATACACTATCCTGCCTCTCAATTAATAAGAGAGATTAAAAGTGAATGTATTAGGTCAGAAGATGCAGGTTTTATAATTTTATAGTTCAAGTTTTTTGGCAGGTCATTTATTCTATTCTGAATCTTTTCTCAAATAAAGAATGGAAATATGATTATAAAGATCAAAGTTTGGTTACATGTAAGTTGTTACTGCTATTATCACTCAACATATTTATATAAAATATGCACATATGGGAAGCCGG
Source organism: Craseonycteris thonglongyai (assembly GCA_004027555.1). Lineage (NCBI taxonomy): Eukaryota > Metazoa > Chordata > Mammalia > Chiroptera > Craseonycteridae > Craseonycteris > Craseonycteris thonglongyai. The sequence continues at coordinate 98,226 of PVKE010001009.1, read as the reverse complement.
GATGGCTCAGTGGGTTAAGCGCTCACTTTGCAGCACCGGGGACCAGGGATCAAATCCTGGCCCCGGCCCGTGCGGAACCATATACTGAACTGGGAGCTCCCCCAGTTCAGTTCTCTCTCTGTCTCTGTATCTCTCTCTCTCTCTCGCTCTCTCTCTCTCTCTCTCTCTCTCTGTCAAAAATAAAAAAATAAATAAAAATATTTAAAAAAAAAAAAAAACCTTTAAAAAAAAAAATATGCACATACACACACACACACAATTCTGGTATTTTGGAAGGCAAATTTGACAATTATGTAGAGCAAATAAACTATGATTATATCTTGCCACTCAGTTTACAGTGACCATATATTTTTTTTTAAGTCTTATTTTTATTGTTTTTGACAGAGAGAGAGATACAGAGACAGAGACAGAGACAGAGAGAAGCGGGAGGGTCCAGAACAGTCTCCATAGTTGCACATCATTTGTTTTTCCACATAGTTTCATTCCACAGGTGGGAGTGGGGCTGCACAGGGCAGGAACTGGGCCAGGGTCTTCACCTCGGTGAGAACTTAACTGGGGGCACTCCCCAGTTCAGCATATGGGTCCACACGGGCCGGGGCTGGGATTCAATCCTCGATCCTCGGTCCCCGGGGCTGCAAAGTGAGAGCTTAACCCACTGAGCCATCCTGGCTTCCCTATAGTGACCATATTTATCATTCAAACCAGGATGCATCTGAGAGTGAAAGGAGGTATTATTAAAAATTATGATGTGTCAACAGGGCATAAATCAGGTTTGTTCCAAGCAAATTCAGATGTCTGGTCACCCCAACTCATTTAAAATGTTCACTTTCCTAGATTGAGTTTTAAATAATTTATTTTTCTATAAATTATCAACTATTTAGCAGTAAAAAGAAACAAATTACTGATACACACAGTTAACTACTGATAAACTGACAATATCAGAATATATCTCAAATGCATTATGCTAAATGAGAGATGTCAGACTCAAAAGGCTAAATATTATACAATTTCATCTCTATAACATTAAGAAAAGGCAAAATTATAGGAAAAAAAAATATCAATGGTTACCAGAATCTGGGGGAATGTAGAACTTTACAAAGGAATAAGAGGCAGCTTTTTGTGGTGAGGAACATCTTCTATGACTATGGTAGTGATCACACAACTGTGTGTATGTCAAAATTCATGTAAATGACGTATCAATAACCTGACTTTAAAAAATCGGGGGGCTGGGAAAGCCGGGACGGCTCAGCGGGTTGAGCGCTCGCTTTGAGGCCACGAGGACCGAGGATCGAATCCCGGCTCTGGCCCAGGCGGACCCACATGCTGGACTGGGGGGTTCCCACGGTTTGGTTCTCTAGCTGTCTCTGTCTCTGTCTCTCTCTCTCTATCTGTCAAAAGTAAAATAGAAATAAATATGCACTGAAGATAAAATAACTACTCTCTATAAATATAAAAAGATAAAAAAAAAAAAAATCGGGGGTCAGAGTACATGTCATTCATGGCTTTGTACTAGGCTCCTTGGATACTCAGCAGTCACAGAAGTGACATGGTTCCACTGGGGACATAACCATTCTTTTTCCTCCAAGCAATTGGTCTACCCTTCAATTCTGGAGGTTCCAGAAATGTTCTTCAAAGCATCTGGAATATTTATACGAGTATGATTTGACTAGTGATTATTAACCAGTCTTTCTGGCTTTCTCTTTGTTCTACTCAACTGTGTGGGCTGAGTCTGGCCCTGATGATGGCAAGATGCCCTCAGTGCCCTCTGTGTGCAATGAGATGGGGTGAGTGCTCTCACTTGGAGGCCAGTGGGAATTAGAAAGCTTTATTTGCAAAGACCTTTAGGCTCCTCCCAACTCTCCCAACTCTCTGGAAAGCTTTCTGCTTACTCTGCAGTAGGTATCACAACTCACTACCTGGGTGAAAAATTAAAAGACTCATCCAACCTTAAGGCTGGTGTAACTAAAAGATTAGGTAGTAAAAAAGACCCATGTTCAAATTCCCACTTAACTAGCTATGTGCCCTTGGAAACAGCTGAGCCTCACTCTCCTTATCTATAAAAGTAGGGGAAGTTGGGATGGCTCAGTGGGTTAAACGCTCACTTTGCAGCCCCGGGGACCAAGAATCGAATCCTAGCCCCAGCCCATGAGGACCCACAGGCTGAACTGGGGAGTGCCCCCCTTCAGTTCTCACCAGGGTGAGACCCCGGCCCAGTTCCTGCCCCGTGCAGCCCTGCCCACCTGAGGAATGAAACTACCGGTATGTGAAAAAATCAATGATGTGCAACTATGGAGACTGTTCTGGGCCCTCTCCCTTCTCTCTGTCTCTGTATCTCTCTCTCTCTGTCAAAAAAACAACAATAAAAATAAATCTTTATAAAAGTAAAGATACTGGGAAAGCTGGGATGGCTCAGTGGGTTAAGCGCTTGCTTTGAAGCCCTGGGGACCGAGGATCGAATCCCGGCCCTGGCCCATGCAGACCCACATGCTGAACTGGGGTGTGTCCCCAGTTCAGTTCTTGCCGGGACCTATGTGGGAGGCTCCCAGCCCAGTTCCTGCCCTGAGCAGCACTGTGCCCACCTGTGGAGTGAATCTATATGGAAAAACTAATGTCAACTATGGAGACTACTCTGGGCCCTCCCCCTTCTCTCAGTCTCTCTCTGTCTCTGTTTCTCTCTGTCAAAAATCAATAAAATAAATCTTAAAAAAAAGTAAAGATACTTGTATTTTTACCCTGACTTACTACTCGAAAATAAAAAAACCCTGCAGACAATAAATTAGGGTTTTTGTTGTTGTTGTTGTTAAATACAAGAGAAAATTAGAATAAAGAGAATGGGGGAGAAATAAATTAACTACCAAACTGTTAAAATGTAAGGAGAGAAAGAATATTTTAGTCATCAAAGTGATTTCAAAGTAGTAAGAAAATTCTGGGGTGGGATGGAGAGGAAAAAAGAGTACTAACAACTTCACAGGGGATCAAGGGAGTCAGAAGATGGCAAAAACTTAAAGCTAACCACATTAAAGTTTTCACAAAAGGAAACGGGGAAAACGGCAGAAACTTCTAAGCTCACTGTAAGCATCCTTAAAAACAGAAAGCACACTTTATAACAGTAGGTCTCATTTTCTAAGTATTTGCTATTAATACTTCCTGCTTCTCCTGATACTTGATTTTTATGGAAACAAATTGTTTCTATTCCCTAAAAAGTCCCTTTCCTTCCTTTCCATTTCATCACAGCCTCTCTTGACTATAATGACTGAATTCTAATCTTCATTTCTGAGGCATTTCTTGATTCCTATCCTATCTTCATTGATCTTATCCCTCACCACCTTTTTATGGCACTTAGTTAACAATTAACAGACAGTTCAGGGCCTAAATGTAAGACATTTAGCACTAACTGATCCAGGTGTATCTCTTTTTGCCAACTACCTAGACTGCAAAACTTCTCATGGGCACTGACTGATTTCCAACCTTTATATATACAATCTAAAAGGCAATTCAAGAACTCTTAGTTAAATTAATTATATACAAAAACATCACATATATATTAATATATGGTATATTCTCCAGTGAACAAATGAATATAAGCACAAAGTCGTAGTATTTTAAGGTTCATTCTTTAAATGATTAATGGAAAGAAAGCATATATATTCAATGTAACATGCATTTACTGACCACTACTATGTATACTTCAAGAGATGAATAAGAAGTATATGTCTTAAACAAACAAACAAACAAACAATCAAAACCCTCAGATACAGAGACCAGATTGGTGGTTACCAGAGAGGAAAAGAGGGTAGGGGGAAGATTAAGAAGGTAAAGGGGATCAAATACTGGTATATGGTAACAGAATAGGCTTCTGGGGTGGTGGGCACATAACAGAGTATACAGATGCATGATAAAGTTGTACACCTGAAATTTATGTGTTATTATCAGCCAATGTTACCCAAATAAATTAAAAACAAAGAAAACAAAACAAAACAAAAGTACGTTTTATTTCTCAAGCAGCTCATGGCCTAGTGGGGAATAATGACAAGAAAGCCAAAAAATTTAAAACAATTAAGTGTTCTAATAAGAGAACTAGATAATATAGTTTGCTAAAAAAGCAACAGTAATGCATCCAATTGGAGAGGCAGCGAAGCGTCCAGGAATATATCTCAGGTCACACTAGATCTGAGTCCTTGAAGACAAACAAAAAATTGCACAAATGAAATGAAGGAAAGCTCGCTATTTAAGCAAACATAGTAAAATTCTTATGTACTCAAAAATTAGAGTCTAGAGCTTTCCTTCATTCTATATTTTTAGTTCTCCAGAAATGATGGTTCAATTTAAGCATTAATAGAAAGCAAAAACAGGGATGCTTCTGGAGAACTTCATAATGGATAGATCAGGTTGAAAACATTCAAACCATTAATCAACTTTAGCATCACAAAAACGAAGACAATCAGACATTAGTGTTCCCTCGCCACTTCGTGCTTCATGGTTTGCGGCTTCAGTGCTTCGCGGGTTTCCCCAAAATATTCATCAAAAAATAAAAATGAAAAAATACAACCATGTCGGCAGCCACATGGCGGAAAGGAGCGTTGTTTCATGTGGATGCGCGAGAGAGAAGGATCCCTGCATGTCAAACAAAGAGATGAGTTGACTCAGAGTACATCCCACGGGCTCTCATAAAGGCGCGTGATTGGTTTCCGGTGCGACATCGACCCATGAGAGTACGAGTGGCTTTATCCCTGTGAGTTGATTGCGCATCATCGCAGCCTCACCTAGCATCTTCTCTTGTATCTCGCCAGTCTTGTCCATGATGTTGACTGTCTCACATACTGTATTTTAGTGTTGTGTTGGCGATAACTTGTTCTGTTTAAGCGATCACTTTTTTTATTAATTAAGCCCTTATAATGCCGCCTAAGCGCTGTGCCCCTGCGAAAGCTTCCTCCGGGGCGCCCAAGAGGAAGAAGATGATGACCATCAGTGAAAAAGTGAAACTTTTAGATAGGATCAAAGAGGGCAGAAGTTATGCATCTGTGGCATGCCATTATGGGGTGAATGAATCTACAGTGCGGTACATCAAGAAAGAGGAAGCAAACATCCGCAAAACTGCAATGTTGATTAATGTTTATTACTGTATAAGGTTTTGTAATTAACCTTATTAATTAGCACTGACACGTTTAAGTAAATACGTATACTGTTGTGATTTTTGTCTTAAATGAGTAAAGTATGAATACTGTTTACATATTTAAAACATTCTTGTACCCGCATACACGAAAATTCTTAGGGGCAAATCCTACTTCGTGGTTTTTCAGCTTTCGCGGAAGGTTCTGGTCCCCATTAACCGCGAAAAACGAGAGATCACTGTATATGCCTCCTGATATGATTTAACAGGAAATACTACACAATACTACTAAAATATTCTCGTCAAAAAAAATCTAACCTGAACATAATCAAGTCTCAAATACCTGTTACCAACTTCCAGTTTAAAGAAAATACAGAACATAGAGAGGAACCTAATAAGCACTACATGGATATGTAATTAGAAAAGCCCCCCAAAATAGAAATACTTTCAGACACAAAACTCAGTTTACTCAACAAATACTTTGCAAGAAAAAAATCAATAAATAAAGAGGAACCTATATCTTAAAAGAGACTAAATCAACTGAATACAATCTGTGGACATTTCTTAAGATACTAGTTGGCTTTTTCTAACTGTTAAAATGTGTACAAATCAGGGATGCCAGCATAGCTCAGCAGGTTGAGTGGTTCCCTTGCAACCCATATGCTGAACTACAGCACAAATGGTAACTGCTGTTTATGGCGCTGTGGTGAAAGTTCTCACCTCCCATGTGGGAGGCCCCAGGTTCGATTCCCAGCCTGTGCAGCCCCACATTCAGCTGTGTGAAATAAAACTATGTCATAACTAATGATGTGCAACTATGGAGACTGTTCTGGGCCCTCCCCGCTGCTCTCTCTCTCTCACCTTCTCTCAAAAACAATAAATTGGGAAAGCTGGGATGGCTCAGCGGGTTAAGCACTCGCTTTGAAGCCCCAGGGACCAAGGATTGAATCCCAGCCCCAGCCCATGCGGACCCACATGCTGAACTGGGGTGTGCCCCCAGTTCAGTTCTTGCCAGGACCTATATGGGAGGCTCCTGGCCCAGTTCCTGCTCTGTGCAGCCCTGTGCCCACCTGTGGAGTGAAACTATATGGAAAACTAATATCAACTATGGAGACTGCTCTGGGCCCTCCCCCTTCTCTCTGTCTCACTCTGTCTCTGTTTCTCTCTGTCAAAAATCAATAAAATAAATCTTAAAAAACAAACAAACAAAAAAACCCCACAAACAAACAAATTAAAAAAAAAAAGTAAAAAACAGAAAAATTTGAATACTGGTTGGATATGTGATTAAGAATTATTTGTTTACAACTCTAAAGTAAAACTAACATATAATAAACCATACATATTTAAAGTATACTTATGTATGTAGCCATACATATGCATCCAATAAACCACAATCAAGATAGTGAATCTGTCCAGCATTTCCAAAAATTTCCTGTGCTCCTTTGTAATCCCTCCCCTACCACTTAGTCTGCTTTTTGTCACTAAAGATGAGTTTGCATTTTCTAGAATTTTATATGAACGAAATCGTGTAGTATCTACTCTCTTTATATTCGGAGGGCGTAAGAATTTCTTTCACTCAATGTAATTATTTTACATCATGCTATTACATGTATCAATAGTCTACTTCTTTTTATTGTAGAACAGTATCTTAATTGTGTAGCTATACCACACTTTGTTTATATATTCACCTGCTGACTGACATTTGGGTTGGTTCCAGTTTAGGCTATAAGCAATAAAGTTGTTATGAACATTCATGTAGAAGTTTTTATTATGAACAGATTCATTTCTCTTGGGTAAATACCTAGGAGTGGAATGACTGGGCCATATGGTACATGATGTTTAACTTTTTAAAGAAAATTCACAAGCTTTTAAGTGTTGTATCATTTTGCATTCCCATCAGCAGTCTATGAGAGTAAATAATTATTAGTCATTTTAAATTATTTCCAATTGAATGGTATTGTGGGAATGTCCTTTTTGTTTAAAAGAAGAGTCTTTTAGAGATACATATATCATACGGATGAAAAGCGATGATGTTTAGGGTTTGCACAGAGTAGGGGAAAAATCAATGAAATAAGAAATGTTGATAACAATTGAAGGTGGGTAACTGGGATTTTCATTGTATCATCCTCTCTGCTTTTCTATATGATTAAAAGTTAAAAGAAATATGAGATACTAGACTACTTTAATGAACAAAGCTTATTTATGGGCTATATATACCTAGCAATGTTCTGCAATGATATAGTTAAAATGGCATGTCCTTGTTCTTGGGCTAGAGGTTATGTTCTCTTTAATGACTGTAGATATAGTCAACTTTTGTCTCAGCAAGAGTATGTGAAGGTTAGAAGTGAGGGAAAGAGAAACAAAAATAGTTATTTGCAAGGAAGACTATATGTCCTGTCCCTCTGTCTCTTACTCCATACCTCTGGATTTGGGGGCAGAAGGAAATGCGTTGCATAAAAAAAAAAAAAAAAAAAATCAAATAAACATGGATAAAAAGTACCGCTCTCACTCTAGAACAGGGGTGTCCAAACTTTTGTCTGGAAAAATTGTCTTGGGCAACACATAAAATACACTAAACAACAGCTGATAAGCTAAAACAACAACAACAACAAAAAACTCAATGTTTTAAGAAAGTTTATGAATTTGTGTTGAACCACATTCAAAGCCATTCTGGGAGGCCTGCAGGTTAGACAAACTTGCTTTAGAATATCCTAACAAACACTGAACATATATCCATAGAGGTGAATTGCAAAGCTGGGGAACAGCAGAGAAACATTTGACTTTATACTCCCTGTATATCAAATCTTGCATTTTCTGCAAGTATTACTTATTTTAAAAATTAATTAAATTAAAAATCATTGTAATTCAACCACCAATAATATTCTGGTATTTTTCCTCCCATGCAGTTTAATTTTATATGCCATATTTTGTCATTAACATTTATTTCCTACATATTAAAAAGTCTCTTTGAGGGATGCTGGGATAGATAAACAGGTTGGGCACTTGCCTTGCAACCGTGAGGTCCAGAGATCAAGTCCTGGCCGTGGCCGTGCAAATCCATATGCTGAACTGTGGTGTAACTGATAACTGGCAGATAGCAGTGAAGGTTCTTGCCTCCCATGTGGGAGGCTCCCAGCTTGGTTCCCACCCTGCATGGCCCACATCCACCTGTGTGGAATAAAACTATGTCACAAGTAATAATGTACAACTATGGAGACTGCTCTGAGCCCTTCCACCTTCTCTCTGTCTGTCTCTCTCTCTCTCTCACCTTCTCTCAAACAATTAAGATTTTCTTACAGAGAAAAGAAAAAGTTTGAAAAGTCTCTTTTAAAATGATTTAAATTAATATATTTTATCACATGGATACTGTTTATTTTCTTCTACTACATAAAACACTTTGATGGGCATCCATATATTTGTACATATCTGATTATTTCCTTTGGATAAGAATATTACTAGGTCAAAAAATATTATAGATAGGCTGACTAGACATACTGTTTTAAAAGGGGCAGAAAACAGCACTGTCCTGTTTCAAATGGTACATATGGTCAGCCTAGTCTCACTGGGCTAAATTCAAGGTGTCAGAAGGATGACCATATGTACCACTTGAAATGGGACAGAACTGTTTTTTTTCTGTCCCATTTAAAATAGTACAGCTGGTCAGCCTAATTATAGAGCTTCTGAAATATATGGTAAAAACCCTTTCATATAATGTGACTGGGAGTGGTGGCTGGTCACATAATTATTTAAAATGAGGATTCATTTTTAAAAAGAGATGTACACGTGTACTTTAAACATTTTCATTTAAAAATGTAAAAATAATGTACATTCATCATCTATAACTTCTATTTTGGGTTTCTTTACAATGGTTCAAGAACTTAATACTCACAAAGCATTATCAGTGCAAAATCCTAAATGGTTATAGTTTTACTTCTTTTATGTTTAGCTTTGTAACCTGCACTGAATTTAAGTCACTTGCCTTCATTTAAATTGTTATACTTACTAAATTGGGTAACTGTAAGCTTGGCAAACGTGGCAGAGATGGACAGTTGCCCTCTAGACGCAGACTCCTCTTGCCAATAGCAGTAGAGAATGACCATTACCAGCACACTTGGTAACAGAAGACTTTGCATTATCACTTTTTCACTTTTGAAAATATAACAAAGAATAAACAACATCATGTTTTAGTTTGCTTTTGAAAGATTTAATATGAAGTTGTACTTTCTTTATATGATTAAATAGTACTACACAGTATGTTGTAATGGGAAACAAGTCCCTGGCTGAGACTTCCAATGCAGGTTTGAATCATGCTTTAACCATTTATTAGTTATGTGATCTTAGGCAAGTGACCTCCTATTTTCTGAGTAGTGTTGTGAAGATTAAATAAAATAATCTACTTATCACAATGTCTGGCACATGGTTAATCACTCTGTAAATGTTAGCTATTATTAAGTTATATACAAACATCACTAAGGAAGCAAGTTGCCTTTGGTGTAAAAAACATGATTTGTGATGTCAGTAAATTTTACTACCAGTTCCTAAATTTGTTATGTGTTTCTGTGTATGTATACATATAGCACCGAGGGGGAAAAAGACTGAAGGGATAAAAGTTCTTTCTAAAAGGTGGTATTACAGTTGAATCTTTTTTCCTATTTATTTTTCTACAGCATTAAGGTTGAATCATTTCTTTAACATTTTTCTGCAACAACTTTCTATAGCAAAAAAAAGTTACATTTTAAATAAAAGGATTAAGTTTCTTTTTAACATTAAGAGGACAACACACTAATAGAAAATAAAGGTTCTTAAGCTTTGAAACACTCAAATCCTTTTTTCTTTCTTAAAGATTTTTTTATTATGAGAGAAGGTGAGAGAGAGAGAGAGAGAGAGAGAGAGAGAGAGAGAGAGAGAGAGAGAGAGAGAAAGGGGGGAGCCTGGCCCAGAGCAGTCTCCATAGTTATACATCATTTGTAATGACATAGGTTGCAAGGCAAGCATTCAACCTGCTGAGGCTATCCCGGCATCCCTAAAAATTCTTAAATTATGTAAAGAAACACAAAATAATTGTAAAGTTAGAAAAGTCTGTGACCTGGATCAGTTTAAGGTAGAATTCTTGGTGTTATCTATCAAGCATCATAGCAATTAGTAGTTTGCTATCTCATTTCTGCTCATACCCTTAAAAATTTCCCACCCTTTCCTCCTGTAAAAATTATCACCATCACAACAAGGATTACAGCAGGAGAAACACAAACAAGCAATTAGAATACAATATGAGAAGCATGGTGATATCCCTGAAGATTAGTTATCTAAAGAGATCAGAAAAACAAAACTGCTCTGTGAGCTAAACTATGAAGTAGAAGAGAGTGGTTTAAAGAAAAGATATTTAGAGAGTCATTTAACAGAGTTACAGCTTTTATACAGTAGGACTCATGCAGTGATTGTGAATGAGTTTTTTTTTTACTAAATTTTAAACAATGTGTAACGTTTATTTTTATAACCATTACAAGAGTGTTCAAAACAAATGTTGGGCTGAACAGATCATGTGACCCAGTGCAGAGCAGGTACAACTTATCAGAACTAAAAAAGAAAAAAGAAAGAATAAAACATACTTTAATGTCTAGCCAGATTCAAAAATAGATTACATGATTCTCTAAGTGAGACATTTCTTTCTTAGGTGTATCTGGCAAGGGGTGAGGAGGGGAGATAGGAAGGCAGCATACACCTGCACTCAAAATATGACAAAGTGAATGGTATGTAACTGTGCTTTTTATACACTATGTGAGACACTACTACACCAGTAATGATACATTCTGTTGACTTAGTTTTGTTTGTAGCTTTTTACCCCTTTCTCAATTCTAATCTAACTGGAAGTTAACATTTTGAAAGAATACCGTATATCAGATGCGTCAAAAACTGGGGGGAGGAAGTGAGCAACATGGAGAAAAAGGGAGGCACAGAAACAAACACAGGCAGTGCTTTTTCATGCACTATCCAAGAAAAGGGTGTCCCATCAAATTACCTGGATTCTCTTATACACTTGCTAGGTTTATTACTATTCAGGAAATTAATTTACCAAGTTAACGGAGCCTGATAACCATTAAATATTCAAATCATAAAACTAAGCCCCCTTAATCTGATTTCATGTTAGAACAACACAAAACGCCTAGTACCTAGAATAAACCCTGATGGGTTTTACTGGCTAGATGACTCATCACACCACCCTCTCTTAATTCAGTTTCCCCTGGAAGGATGGTTTAAGAAATAATGTCAAATTCAGGAAGGCAGCGCAAGCATGAAAATACAGATCTGGAGATAAAGTGGGTACAACATGATGATACACCATTTCAATAAATTAGACCAAAATGAATTCAAACTTTCTTATGATTAAGTCACCCTGAAATAAAATTTACAAAATTGATGCTACCTCTTCGTCAGTTTTAATATCTAAGTCCACTGAGTATATACTACATTAAGGAACTGGGATTGATAATGGGAAAACAAAATTAGCTAAATTCTCAGAGCCGGGTTGTTGTTTATCATCACCTTTATCAGTAGTTTTGGACTAAGAGACAACTTTTACATTGACTTTATGCCTGGAAAGGGGGGAAAGACAAGGTGTAGAACTGTGCTATCATTTAGGTAAAAACAAAAAGTACATGAATGATTGTTTCTATATTCACTGAATATCTTTGGAGGGATACACAGGAAACTGGGGACAAATGTTACTTCTAAGAGCAGGGCTGGGCAAGATGTTGATCACAGTCTACCAGTGATCGTCAAGTAATTTTGGGGTGACTACCTGAATTAAGAAAAAAGCGTCCTAGGAGGATGCCACATTACACCAGGACCCAGAGGCTAGTCAACTAAACATAATCGAAACAATATTTTTTGCATGCACATGTACTGCTGCTAGAGGTGAGAACTGGCTCCTCACAATCAAGGTGACTGCATGTACTTGAGCAAGTGAAAACAGCTAGCAGACCGTGACACTTGGAGAACATTAGAAGTAGCCCTTGCCCTGAAAAAGTCTGCCCAGGACTGTTCTAGAGAAAACATATCTGTGGCTAGGGGATGAGGTAAGAGGAAGATGTTTCCTTTTGAATTTTTTGAATTTTGTATCTAAATGCAAGTATTAGTTTCAACTAAAATGTATTAATAGTATATGATACACCTCTTCTTAAATGACTATGTAAACACCTGAATTTTTCAGAAGATTTGTGCATTTCTTAAGCCAAGTGGATGATTAACTTATATGTTTGGTGAATATCCCTTAATGTCCATGTTAGAATATTCCAATATTTCTCTGGAAATATTCACAGAAAGGAAAAATAATCCTTTTTGTCTTCTTAAACTCAGAAATGGAAATGTGTGTATATATATGCTAAAGGTATTTCTGATGCTTAAAGATAGACACTATATCTGAAAGGATATACTAATAAGGTATATGACTCTCAAAAATACAAGTTAATATAAACTAATTTTAATACTCTTATCTTCAAAATTTGGACTAAAGTTACCAATCTATAATACTTGTGACTAATTTTGCAATACATGAAGTCAACAAGGTGAAATATACCCTAGGACCTTGAAATAAGGGTACACTACCCTTTGAAAATTAAACAAAGAAACCAACAAAAGATGATGGATGGTAGAGTCCTTTTGTAACAATAGGTCTTGATATTTCTAATTCTCAAATGTTTAAATCAAAGATTACTACACATCCCTATCAGTTACACTGGTTACCACTATATCTGGGCTAAAATCTGAGTATAAAAGGGTCCAGCAGAAGTAACACCCCCTTTTTATGAGTTGGTAAACTCCAAGTATACCAAGTTTCTTATTATAAAATTCTGTAACATAACAATATCAAATTCAAGCACACTATACTAAAAAGGGTATATTGAAGCATGAAAATCTCCCCTTCTCTTAAGGAATACTCTCTTCTCCAGCAGAAGAGTCATATACTACCTTAAGGAAGTATGACTCCCAGGTCCAAGACTTAACATATTCTAAATTTACATCATTAAAAAAACAAACAAAGGGGAAGCCGGGATGGCTCAGTGGGTTGAGTGCTCACTTTGCAGCGCCGGGGACCAAGGATCGAATCCTGGCCTCGGCCCGTGCGGAACCATGTGCTGAGCTGGGAGCTCCCCCAGTTCAGTTCTCTCTCTGTCTCTGTCTCTGTATCTCTCTCTCTCTGTCAAAAATAAAAATAAATAAATAAAAATATTTAAAGAAGTCCTCACCTTTAAAAAAAAACAACAAAAAAAACAAACAAACAAAAATACTAACTCATCTCAGTGCTTCCCTTAAACTCTGAACTAATTTCTCCAAATGCCTACTAGTCTAAATCAGCTCCACATGGGTGTCTAACAGTCATCCGTTTTTGAAGTTAACATTTTGAAAAGAAAATCCTCAAATTCATCCTCTCAAATCTGCTCCTCTCAACTGTTCCTTACTCAGTAAACAGAACCATCATCCTCTCAGTTGCTCAAGCCCAAAACAAAGGATTCAGTCTTGATTTATCTTTTCCTAAATTCCCCACATCAAATCCATTCACTCTCCCTTTATAATATATTCCTAAACTATCCATTTCGCCCCATTTCCATGACCACCATCCTGGACCAAACTACTGTCAACTTTCCCTTGGACTATAATATCAGTTTCCTCCTAAATGCTCCAGCCACTCTGGCCTTGTCCTTAAACATGCCAAGCTTATTTCCATCTTGTGATCACACCATTACTTCTGCTTAAAATATTCCTCCTACATACTCTCAAGACTCAAATGTCATACACCTGAGCGAATTTCCCTAACCACCCAATCAAGAATAACCCTACCCTCACCTCCAATCATTCTCTATTGCAGTACCTTGTATATTTTTCTCTCCATAGCACTTATCACTATGTGAAATTAGCTTGCTTATCTGCTTATTGTCCAGTTCTCCCACTAGACTGTGAGCTCCATGAAAGCAGGAACCATGTTCACTGTATCTAGAGTAGTGCCTGGCATATAGTGCATACTTAATAGATAATGAAGGAACGTATCTAACAGACTATGTCAACCATAAAAAATAATGGTCAAGCAGAAGAGAATAGCAACAAAATATTAAAGAATATCACTGGGAGAGTGCCCAATGATGATAAACATTAAAACTAAGATGGGGGATCCAAAAACCCGGAATTTATTTATGAAAAATTGTGTATTTAATCTTAAATGTTTAAATTTCAGTCACCTTTAAAGTATTCTTTGATGCAATACACCTACCAAGATGCTTTTTCTACTGCTCAAAACAGTTTTTGAGGGAAAGCCGGGACGGCTCAGCGGGTTGAGCACTCGCTTTGAGGCCCCGAGGACCGCGGATCGAATCCCGGCTCCGGCCCAGGCGGACCCACATGCTGAACTGGGGAGTTCCCACAGTTCGGTTCTCTAGCTGTCTCTGTCTCTATCTGTCAAAAGTAAAATAAAAATAAATATGCACTGAAGATAAAATAATTACTCTCTATAAATATAAAAAGATATAAAAAAAAACACAAAAAAAAACAAAACAAAAAAACCAGTTTTTGAATTTATTGATTTTGATGTCTTTTAGTGCTTCTGCTGTTTTTTGCTTTACCTCTTCCACATTGGCAAAACATTTTCCTTTGAAGATTCTTTCAATGGGGAAACCCAAAAAAAAAGAAGTCACCTGCGGCAAGATCAGGTGGGGCATGGGAGTCATGGCCTTTTTTGGTCAAAAATTGCTGCTGAACACTCAGCATGGTGTGGGCAGGTGCATCATCATGTTCGTGTAAATCATCCATGATGAAATGGTCAAATGTGCTGAGTCTCCAAAAAAATTCACTGAAGCCTACCTAATGCAGCCTCTCACAACAATGCGAGCTGGTACAATGATGCGGCTGGGTTCCTAGAATACTCACCTAGTGGGGGAAGCCTATACTACAAGGGGCCTGCCCTCCGGAAGATCATTCAGGCTTTTTTGGATTCCCCCTCGTATGTCATGATATTCCAGTTTTCCTTTCAGATACATGATAGGTTTATACTTGCCTATCACCTTAAAGTTACACATTGTCATATGACTTGTTCTGGCCAATGAAATATAAACTAAAGTCTTTGAGAGCCACTTTGGGTGATTCACTCCTATTACCTTTCTCCTAAGATAATAGTAACCAGCAACATCCAGAGGTTAAGGTTCCATATGTTCATATTCCTGAGCAAGGACAACACAGAATAAAGCCTCCAGATAAGATGTAACATAAATTGAGGAGAAATAAACCTTTCTTATTATAAATCACTGAAATTTGGGGGTTATTTGTTACTGCAAAATAAACCTATCCAGATAATGTTATAGGCACAGGATGATGTAGTTAGCTTCACTAAGTAGTTAAGTGATGCCACTAAATATACATAATTTCGCTCTGATTATTGCTTAATTTCCAAATACGTCTGCCAACAAGGAGAGAAAATATTGTTTACGGTATCTGAATTTAAGAATTCTTGTCCCTGATATTTTTCAGTAAATTAATAATTCACCCAAAATATGAATGCCACTCTACACAGGCTCCTTAAGAAATAAGTCTGCCAGGTGTATTGCATTTTCTTATCTGAAAACATACTTCCTAGGTGAGAATAACTGTGCTTTTTGTTTTATTATCTATACCAACCATTAACAATTAAATAATTATTGAGTCCAGGTCACTGATGAAAAAGATTAGAAAGGCAGATTAGCTAAAACACAGAGAAGTCCCCGAATGCTGGGTCAAAAATCTGGAGTTCATTTTACGGACAAAATAAACTTACTGAGACGCTCTGTATAGAAATCATACGATTAGGATGTAGAATTAGGATGACTGGAACAGGAAGGCCAAGAGCACTAGTTTCCCTGACTGCTATGACATGATTCCTCCATAGGTGAAAGGTCAAAATTTAAATTTATTTTTGCTACAACACTAAACATACTGTTAACGATAATATTAAATGGTAGGTATGAAAAGGGCATAGGTTTTTGCAAATAAAAGGAACACTGGAAAGTCAAACAGGCACTAAAGTAAAATTATATTTTGTATGGAGGTTGATCAGGGTAGTAATTACTTAATAGTTCTGAAAGGCAACCAAGTAAACAATGGACACTGTCCTATACCCCTGGAGGTATTTTTATATTTTAGGAATAACTGATTGTTATCAGATTGGTATGTATTCTGAGTTCTTTCAAGGTACTTGGAACATCTACAACAAGGAGTTTGTTTTTTCCTCAACAACAACCCATTCCTTCATCCCTTCACTCATTCAACAAATGCTAAAGTACATGTGACAAGCTAATTACCATTCTAAGCACAGGGGAAACATCAGTGAACAAAACAAAGATCTGTGCCCTCCTAGAGTGTATATCCTACCAAGCTTGTCCAACCCAGGACCTGCGGCTGTACGCAGCGTAGGACAGCTTTGAATGTGGCCCAACTCAATCTGTCAACTTTCTTAAAACATTATGAGATGTTTTTGCGATTTTTTAAAAGCTCATCAGCTATCATTAGTGTTAGTGTATTTTACAAGTGACTCAAGAAAATTCTTCTTCCAATGTGGCCAAAGGAAGCCCAAAGATTGGACACCCCTGTCCTAAATACCGTTTCCCCGAAAATAAGACAGTGTCTTATATTAATTTTTGCTTCCAAAGATGCGCTAGGTCTTATTTTCAGGGGAGGTCTTATTTTTCCATGAAGAATACGGTACGCATTTATTGCTGAACAAAAAAAAAGGAAATTTATTACCTGTATACGGTACGGTAGTAGTTGTCATCACAAACCTGCATAACCTGACAAACTGTGAATCCTACAGTATCAAGAATTTCTTGTTACTACCATTATTTCCATGTACAACAATCTAAGGTACATTTACTCATTTATTCAATGACATTCATGTCATCATCTTCTGGAACATCATCATAACAATCCAAACCCTGAATTTCCTGGTGAATTTCTTGTGACTCCATTTCTTTCAGAATCAGTGGGGGCCTTATTATCGGGAAGGTCTTATTTTCGGGGAGGTCTTATTTTCGGGGGATGTCTTACTTTCGGGGAAACACGGTAGTAGTATTTAAATTCCATTCTAAAGCTCTTCTCTAAATCCTATCATATGGAAGCTTTTATAAAGGCTTTTGGAAGAAATAATCTATGATTAATTCATACTAAGATGTGAAAGACTGATAGTCTCCAGAGAGGTAATTACTCTTGAAAAGTAAATACTTCACAGATTCACAGGCTCTTAAGAGTCGAAAAGGCTTGGAGATAATTTCAATTTACAGATAAGATTAAGGGATTTAACCAAGAACACTCAATCACTAATAGGAGAGACAGGTTTAGAACTGTGACTTCCTCCTATGTTAGTGCCTTGCCCATATAACATCTAGCTACCTGTTCTAAGACTATATACTGGTGGGAAGAAGAAATGCTAGAATGGGTATTCATGATTCATACACAGGTGGCAGGTTCCTGTGTGATTTGTTCAAAGTAAAAAGAATTTCAGGCAGTGTGTAAAACTGAAGGTGAGAGAGGTGGTTAGAGGGGAGGCAAACTGGGGGGACTTTCAGAAGACAGTCTTCTCCACCTCTACCTTCATTATGTTCCAAGAACAAAGATATGAAATATAAAACTTCTCCAAAGTTAACAGATATTAGCTATTAGTGAGAAGATACTTGAGGATGAATACAAAGTAGTAACAAGCATTTCAATCCAACAGTGTCAAATTATATCCTCTCCAATTTGAAAAGTGTGTTTCCAGTAAAAGTACCATTTGTATTAGGCTTAAAGTTAAAAAAAAATTTTTTTTTACTCTCCTAAATATATTTTCCAGAAAGCATCCAATTAACTGGTACAGATTAACAAGTATAATGATTGATAAAATATATACTTGTTTACTATAATCTGATTGTCATTCAAATTGTAACCATATATGATATTCCACCATTAAAAAGATAAAATAGCAATGTAATACCAAGCAGTGTGATGTTATGAGGCATCCCATCACTGGACAAGTATTTTTAAACATAAATCCTCCTCCTTGCAAAGAATGATTCTCTACCCCCACCCCCCTTTTTTAAAAAAGATTTTATTGCTTTGACAGAGATGGGGGGGGGGGGTCCATAGCAGTCTCCATAGTTGTACATCGTTAGTTTTTGACATAGTTTCATTCCACACAGGTGGGTGCAGGGTGAGAACTGGGAGGGGGGGCCTCCCACATGGGAAGCACACCCCAGTTCAGCATATGGGTGCACACACGAGCCAAGGCTGGGCCTCAATCCTTGGACCCTGGGGCTGCAAGACAAGTGTTCAACCCACAAAGCCACCTGGGCATACCCTCCCCTCTTACTTATAAATTGTAGCAATCAATGCATTTAAAAATCCCAAATTAGTCCTTTAATCCCTCAAAGATCTATCACCAACATACTTGAGCCTTATTTAGTATTCAAATAAAAAATATATTTTTTAAAATCTTTCCAAGAAGAATGGGGAAGACTTGCTAAGAAAGAACTGAAAAATAAACTTAGTACAAAAAACAAAAAGTAATTTAAAAAATTAGTACGATCAATTATTGGCGTTTTAGGAAGAATGTGAGCTGACAAGCATCAAAAGTCCTCATTAAAATCTCATCATGTGTTTCTGAATGGCAGTTTATATACCTAAAAATAATATGAGAATCCCAATTTATTTCAGTAGCTCCACCATTCTTTAAGCTTCCCAAATTTAAAACCTTGGAGAAAGGGGGGAGGGCTGGGGAAGGAAGGAGGGGGCATCAAATATATGGTGATGGAAAGAGAATTGACTCTGGGTGGTGAGCACATAATGCAATGCACAGACGATATAATGTAGAATTGTATAGCTGAAGCCTATGTAATTTTTACCAACCAATATCACTGCAATAAATTTAATTAAAAAAATAATAAAACCTTGGACATATCAGACTTTTGCCCCATGGTTTTCTATAATCAGTCATTATTCTAATACTTCTTCCTTCAAAAGGTCTCTTTGAATACAGAGTAAAATCCCCAATTTCAAAAGAACACATACAAAAAACAAAGACTGACCATTAAAAAGAACATTTTTCAAAGAATGAGAAAAACTCAGGATATGCTGAGTCTCAAAAAAAAGACCCAACCACCACAGGGAGAAAAATGTATAATCCTTGTTTTATAAAAAGGAAAATAGTTATCAGCATAACAAAGGATTTGAAAGGAACCACTATATGAAAATGTTAACAGCTGTCCTTTGTGTGGGGGCTTTTATAAGTGGTTTTTTCCCCACCACACTTTCCCTACATTTCATAAATTTCCTACAATGAACATACACTATTTTCACATTTAGAAAATGTTATTTAAATAATGATCTCATTTATCACTTGTCAATTCTCATTGTTCTCAACCTATCACCTTAGAGGCCTTCAACAACAGCCTCCTTCTTGAGATTTCTGAGCCAGCTTCTCTCTAACTTTAATATTACTTGAACTCATGCCCCTAAAATTCACTGTTCATATTTATGTACAGCATGTAGAAGCAGAGCTGGCTATATAAACAATCAACTTGAAACAGTGTTTCTCAACCTCAGGATCTGTGACATTTAGTGCAATGATTTCTTATGGAGGGGCTGTCCTATTGTAAAATGTTTAGTAGCATTTCTGGCCTCTATCAACTAGATGTCAGTAGCACCCCCCCTCTCCCATTATGACACTGCCAAATACCCCTGGGGGCAAAACTGTCCCCAGTTGAGAACCATCCATTTAAAAGTTTGAAAACTTCCAAAATCACCATGCTATCTCTCTCCTCTTCATGTTCTCTATAAAAATAATTTTCATTCTCAATTCCAAGTCTTTGAATACAGTTTCTTCACTGATATTTCCCACTTACACTTCTATCCAATGGCCTATATCCATTGTTCATTTGTCAGTTCTTTGTAGAAGCTTTACTGATTGACTCAGTTCAGTTCAACATACACCCGCTGAACTAATGAAGAACATCAGATACCTTTGTTAATCTCATATCCCAAACTAGAACACCCTCTCTCATCAGGCACATTTCTGTTAAAGAGCCATTGGGCCTAACAATGTGTTGGGCATAGAAGCAATCAAAAGCTTGAAAACTTATGAATTTAAATGTTCTGTTACAAATAGGGTAAACTGATGCTTTCTCATTAAATGATTTTGTTTTTGAATCTTATTCCTTGTCATGCAGCTATTAATTATAATCATTCCAAGTACAGTGTAGCCACTCAAGTTTTCAGAATAAAAATATTAACATATAATGGTATATTTTAAGGAATCCAAAGGTTTTGAGCTGTTCTCTACACTTTCAGAACTGACACAAAGAAATTAAAACTATAAACTACAACATAAACATAAACTTTATGAGTTTCATTTATCTTAAAATACCCAATGTGGTTTTTTGCTCAGTGCACAAAACTTAAGTATGGTTAACAAGAGCAGACAAGTTAATTTTAAAGTGTGAGAATGACTATATGTGTACACAAACACACTTTACACATATATTATATTCCCAGTTGAGACAATGAAATGAAAGTGCTTTGTGAATTAAAAATAGCCACACATAAAGAAGGCAAGAGAGCATAGTTAAAAACGTAGAGCCAGCTTGCTTGGGTCCCAATTACACTAGTTGTGTAACCTTTACATGTTACTTCTCTGTGCCTGTTTCCTCCTTGTCAAATGAGGATAATATTATCTGTCCCAAAGCGAAGCTCTCAAAATAGTGCATAGTATATAAAAAACACAAAATAAATATCAACCACTGTTATTATTACAATGCTATTAGTCAAGTCAGAGCCTCGACGTATAAAGTTCTGATTCAAGTCTTAAGCTAACTTTACAAAAATCAGGATAATCTATTTATACAAGTTTAAACTACTATATGGACCAATTTCTCGGAAACTTCGCTAGTGCTACCCTGGTGATTATTACAGAATTTGTTGTTGTTTTCTTAATCTGAAAAGAAATGGACAAGACGATCTCTGTTTTCAAGGCGCTTTACAAGTAACAAAAAAACAAATCAACTCCATAACTAAAACAATATAAGGGCGCAGTAAAAGCTTATGTACTGTTATCGAACAACTTTCCATAAAATACAATGAGGTTTTTTAAAGTTTTTAACCAGCAATTCTTATGCACTTGTCAAGTTTCAGTCCTGCCAAACAGAAGCTTATCTGTCAGGGAACCAAGGACCCATCGGAAAATAAGGAAATAGCACGGCCGGGCCCAGGCGGCTCTCGGGAAAACCTGTCGCGTTCCGTCCTTCCCCCTTCCCGGAGTGCAGATGTCGGCTCCACCCGAAGATAAATACAATGACAGCACGTTCGGTCCACGCCTCTCCCGGCCGGGACCCCCTCACGCCTCCAGCGCCCGCAGCCCCCACCCTCCTCGCCGCGGCCGCGCAGGGGGTTTCCCCCCGGAGACCGCAGCCTCGCTGCCCCGACCCCGACCCGGCAGCCCTGCCGTGGGCCCGGCCGAGCGGAAGCCGCCGCCGGGCCTGCTGCAGGTGGGCCCGGGGCACGGCCAGGCCCGAGAAGGGGTTCTGCCCCGACAGGGCAGCTGCGGGCGCCGGGCTCGCAGAGGTCCGGCCGTCACTTACCGGTGCCTCATGGTACCGCGGCGCCTCAGCCCAGTGCTGGCGCTGATGAACGGCGCCTGGAAGACTAGAGAGTCCCTCGGCTCCCGGGCCGAGCCCCACTCAGGGCCATTCAAACGCGGCCGCGCGCGCGGCCCGCCGGGATTGCCCCTCTTCGGGCGCGTCGCAGGCTCCGCCCAACGCTGGCCCGCCCCTCTCGGGTCGCGCAGGAGGGAGGGCGGGAAGGACGTGTGGCTCTAGTGCCCCCTGGTGGCCACAGGCACGCACGATAGCTTTGCTATTGAACGGTAATACTGCGCTAGAAACTGATGAGGGTAAAAAAAAAAAAGAAT
The DNA here is from genome assembly GCA_004027555.1 of Craseonycteris thonglongyai. Classification (NCBI taxonomy): domain Eukaryota; kingdom Metazoa; phylum Chordata; class Mammalia; order Chiroptera; family Craseonycteridae; genus Craseonycteris; species Craseonycteris thonglongyai. The sequence continues at coordinate 76,168 of PVKE010001009.1, read as the reverse complement.
GACCCTGTGTTAGTGACAGTGTAGTGGGGGTGATGGTACCTTAAGTGTTATAGCAGGAAGTTCAAACAATTTGCTATAAAAACATGGTGCAGGAAGAGATTTATTCACTCCCATTTATTTTATTTTTTTAATTTTGTTGTTAAATTTATAGGGGTGACATTGATTGGTAACAATTAGTTTCTGGATGTACAAATCTACATTACATCACCTATGTATTGCATTATGTGCTCACCACCCAGAATCAGCTCTCCTTCCATCACCATATATCTGGTGTCCACTCTTGCTCCGCCCCCGCCCCCCAATTCACTCCCATTTAAATGCAGTAAAGCAAAGTATTTAAAAGCAAAGACTCTGGAGCTTTGAGTATGTGACCTTGGGCAAATCATATATAGATTCCTGTGAGCTTTGGTTCCCCCACCTGCAAAATGGGGATGATAGTAGGAGCTGCCTCATCACTATGAGGATTAAATGAGTTAATATTTATAAAATGCTTAGAGGAATGTATAATTTTTAGCTATTGCTTTTTAGTTCCTAGTATGTGCCAGACTGTCAGACTCCTATGAACACAAGAAATATATAAGATGCAAACCCTGTCCCAAGAAAGCAGGCTCCATTTCTTTGGTATGGGGATCATTAGAGTCTGAGGTTAGGTTTGGGTCTGTCCCTGACATGCTTATAATTACTGAGGGCAATTCTCTTCATTATAGTGGAGACAGAGTCTACCCATCTTCAAGGGTAAGACATTGGTCAAGGTTAACCAAATTGTGACAGGAGCAAGTTTGTCTTTGGTGGGCGTCTCACCAATCAAATAGTACATTTGATGGAACAGTTCCTCACTACAAGACCTTTTTAGGCACTCCTTTCAGAACTCTCCAGCACTTGCCTAAGATACAGGTTGGTTAAGTTTGGTTCAGCAACATTTTTGAGGGTCCACTATGTGCCAGGCTGACATTGTAGCAGGTGCTGGAGATAGCCTGGAGGAGCTCACAGTGGCTTGGGCAAACAGGAAAAGAGCTCATTCCAATACACTGTGATGAGTGCAATGATATAGTATATAGCTAAATGCTGTGGGAGTTCAGAGCAAAGGGAGGCCTGGCAGATAAACTAATTGGGGCTAAGATATCATTAGGTGAAAATATTATAACAGTGTAATTTTCCTCTCTAATAACAGGGTTCCTACTTAAGGGGGAAAAAAAAGTAATGGTGAAAATATGGGGCACTACTTCACAGTCCATGGGAGAAACATTTTTAGGATATATTTTGCATAAGCAATGCTTTTGAAGAGCCTCAGACTATACCAAGCACAAGCTGGCACATGCCTATGCATGGGACCACACCTCTTAACAGGTGGGTCTGTAGAGAGAGTCCAGCAGGTGAGTGAAGGAATCAGGAGCCCTTGGTTCTAGGCGTGTGCAACTTAGAACATTCCTTGTATATGGCTTCCACTAAGTAGATATGCTATTTTAAAGAAAATAAAATTCAACACACACGAATGAAGTCACTTTTTCCCAAGCGATTTCTTCAGCACCATCATCATAAACAGGAATTTCTTGATGACCCACTATGCAAAAGGCATTGTAATGGGCCCTCACTAGAAGGTAGAGTGTAAGACAGTACTTATCCTCAAGGGAAGCTGCCTGATGAGGTAAGACAAATAACGGAGTCCAAAGACGACTCAGGAAATCTGCTGTATCAACACAGAACAATCTCAGCTAAAACAAGGCCTCAGGAGATCTGAAGGCCAGAGTAGAATCTTGATGTTCTCCTTTACAGACCTTCTTAGGGCACAGGGTCTCAGGCAGGCTCATCTCCACAATCAGATGCTGAGGTTCATACCAGTGATGAGCAGCCCTGGCCCTTGACTGTCAAGTGTCAACATAATTTAAGGTGAAAAAAATTTTTTTGTCTTTGCATTGCTACTTTTGAAAATATATACTGTTTTAGTCATGAAATTGCAGGTCAATTTTCTTCACTGACACTTTTCAGTCAATAAAGTTGAATTTATTTTCCTATGGAGCTTAGTCAAGGAAAAAAAAAGTGCAGCCCATACATATTTTTATTATCCCTACACCAGTCCTTGTGCACAAAAGGTGGTTCACTGCTAGCCCTCACAGTGGATAGTCTGTCTCTGAGGGAGCTTAGGCTTTGGGCTATCCCAGCATTCCTTCCTTCTCACTACCTTAAACATTCCTTCCATCTGAGTGAACAGGCAGCTGAGTTAGCTTTTCTGCCCCACATCCCCCGGACATCATTCAGGGATGGTGTTGAATAACCCTAACCATAAACACTCACATGAGAAAAGAACTCTTGTGCAAAGTCATATGCTTACTTCTGAGTGGAGAGTCAGGAGAGGGATCATGGAGGAAGGTTTGAGCTATGCCTGACAAGCTGGATAGGATGTTCACAGGCAGGGTGTTTCAGAGAGAGTAGGGAAGTGCAAAGTAAGTTCCAGGACCACCGTCTATCCAGATTTGAGTGGAGTGGAGAGCTCTGGGGAGTAGCAGGATCAAGACTGAAAAGGTATGTAGTCATCTGACAGGTTGTAAAGCTCTGGAATGATTAAGCAAAGGTGCTTGGGAAGGAAAACATCATTAGAAACTCTTGAAAATCTATTACTCATGGATAAGCACTTTTGCCATTTTTTTGTTTTGTTTTGTTTTTTTCAGATATTTCACTATGCAAATATAACTATATTTAAGAACAGAAATGAGGTAATATCCTATTTACAACTTGTAAGCTCCTTTTTATGACAAATATACTAGTAGGTCAATGCCAGTCAGTATAAATGCATATGATAAAAATGGCAGTTGAAACAAACAAAAAGTGGCATAGGCATTGAGTAGGGAAGTGACAGAGTTAAATCAGGACTTGAACTTCTCACCAGGATGCAAGATGGCTAAGTGGGAGGGAAGGAGGATTGATGGCAACAAGTGTTGGTATGAAGGTGTTACATAGTTCAGGCCAGAGGTTCAGGGGGCCATGCGTTTACTGTGGAGGATGTTATTCTCATGAACTCAGACTGATGCCAGGCCCGATAGAAGACAATGCTTGAAGAGACCTAAAAGATAACAACAGTTCAGCCATTCTATAAGTAACTATATCCCCTACTCAGCCTCAGAGACTGGAAAATTCCAGGCAGTTGATTTTGGCAGTTGAAGTGAGAAGCTGATCTCTTTTTCTGCTCCTCCCTTCCCCACTTTCCTGTGCTGACTGTGGCAGGAAGTAACAGCAGTAGGGAACATTTCAGATAAGACAACAGCAGTGGAAATGAGTAAATCTCACTGCCAGTTCACAAGATTCATGATTTTTTTCAAATACCACCACAGTACTGATGCCCTCCGTAGCGGCAGAAGCAGCAGGTTTTCTTCCTCCCAATATGTAAATGTTTATTGTTATTTTTAGTTGTAAAAAATACATGCTGGTTATAAAACAAAAAATAAAGCAATACAGAAACATATATAAATACAAAAAACGTATGTTAAACATTTGTAAATACACAAGGCCTCCTTGCAATTAATCTTCCCAATTCTCCCCACGGTCTGCCAGGTAACTATTAATAACAAATGAATCTATGTATTTGTAAGCATACAATACTGTCCAGAAAGTATCCAGCCATGTAACCATTTGTTATATTGACAATGGCTGTATTTTTTCCAGACAGCCCTCCTATATTTATAAATATACATATAAAATGGGCTTACAGTATACATGTCATATAATCTAGTTTTATTCCCATTTCACAACTATTTTACTCCATATAATTATATATGTATGTGTGTATCTTTTTCAACAGAAGCAGTTTTGCTTGGAGTTTTTTGGGGGCTATTGACAGGTAGAGGATCCTCCTGTTAAAACAGTTTGTTTCTGATGCAGATTTGTACACCATGACAACTGGGAAGCAGGTGACAATATTGGACATTTATGTATCTTCAAATCTGAATCCTCAGAGACCGCTTCCCTTCTCCCTCAAGTAGACTACCTGCAATTAGGGTACACGGTCACTAAGTGGAAGATGGTAACCGGCAGCATGTTAAAGTGGAAAGAACACTGGTTTTGGAGCCATCTCTATCTGAAGCCTAGATCACTGCCTTTGGGCCTTTTCTGCACCATTTATACCTTAATTACACAATAAGGATAATAATACTCTTCTCTCAGGGACTGTGGGAAATAGGATAACCTATGTATTAATAAAACACTATACTAGTGCCAATACAGTTTGTCTCCCCCACCACCACCTCCTAACTTCACCAGTTCAGTGTTTTTTCCCAGATAGAGAACACAATATGGTTGACTGCTGCCTTGGAAAAGATTATCCTCAGCTGAAGAATTCAGGACCAGTTTCCAGACTGGGGGCAATGCTGTGGAGACAGCCTCACAGTGGTGCTGATGGCCTGGTAATCAGTACAAGGTATCTAGAAGGAGACCATACATACACAAAGTCTAATCAAGCAGTTGCTTAAGAGTTTAATACTACTGGGGCTTCTTAACAAACAGGGATAGTGAAGAGTTCAAGGGCATGGGGGAGGCAGGAAGGAAATGAAATGCGCAGGGTAATAATTATTAAAAGCTGGATTGGGAAAGCCGGGATGGCTCTGTGGGTTAAGCGCTCACTTTGCAGCACCGGGGACCAGGGATGGAATCCCGGCCCCACCCCGGCCGTGCGGAACAATATGCTGAACTGGGAGCTCCCCCAGTTCAGTTCTCTCTCTGTCTCTGTATCTCTCTCTCTCTGTCAAAAATAAAAAATAAAAATAAAAATATATTTAAAAACTAAATAAAATAAATAAATAAATAAAATAAAAGCTGGATAATATCCTTGGGAAGGGGCCTTGAAGGAGAACAGAAAGTGATGGGAGCATAAGGAAGACTGACTACCAACTAGATCAACTTTTTTAAGAGCTGAACACTGAGGCAAAACCATTCTTGCAATAAATAAAACTGATTCTGAACCTAAACTGGCTCAAGTTCCTACCCCAAATTAGTTGTGTTCTTCAGAGCACCAGTTCTACAAGGTGTTGTTAGGTTGATAAAAGAAGAGCAAAAGGAAAAATAAATAGCTTTCTTGGGCACAGAAGTTTGGTAACTGCTGGATTAAACAAATATTTCTTTACTGTAACACTTTTCAGAGACTTTAAAACACTAACATTGTTAATGTCTAATAGAAAGATATATGTAGTGCTGCTCAAACTTACCTGAACTCTGACCTTTTAAGGGGAGAGCACAAATATTCTAAAGAATTACCCTTGTCTACAAAGAGCAGGACTAGTTGTGGTACTGGGGAGTGGAATGTGGGGGCTCCAACTGCAAGCTGGCCGGGAGAGTTGTGGAAGTTTTTCTTTGCATTTTTAAAAATAAAAAATGGCTCTTCATGAGCCATGTTATAAAACAGTCTTTAAATCAGTCTAAATACAAACTAAAAATGATTGAAGAGTCAAAATCAAAATGTTTAAGAAAATTATTATTTTTTTTTCTTTTGTATGGTAGGATTTCTTTTTTACTTATTTGTATTTTTTATTTTGTACAATAAACGTCCTTCTTTTATAATTAAACCAATTTTTAGAAATCACTTTGTTAAAGAAACCAATCATAGTTATTAGGAAATTAAACTTTTTGCACAAATTTTTGAAAGTTTAATTTGATTTGGCAGGTTTTATTACTTGTTATTTCCCACTTAGGCTAACCCTGGTTAGCTTCATTTTGTACTGAACCTCTTTTGGAAAGACACTTGGGCTATTTTCCTAGGGTTGCTGTAACAAAGTATCAGAAACTGGGTGGCTTACAACAACAGAAATACAGTCTCTCTCACTTCTAGAGGTTAGAACACCAAAACCAATATATTGGTAGGGCCATACTCTTTGCAGGACCAAGGAAAGAATCCTTCCTTGCCTCTTCCTAGCTACTGGCAATCGTTGGCAATCGTTGGCTTGTAGCTGCATTCCTCCAATCTCTGCCTCCACTGTCACAAGGTCCCTGCGTGTGTGTGTCCTCTCCTCTTCTTATAAGGACACCAGTCACCGAATTTAGGGCCCACCATAATCTACCTCATCTTGACTAATTACATCAGCAAAAACCCTATTTCCAAATAAAGTCACATGGTTCTGGGTGGATGTGAATTTTTGGGAGACACTATTCAATTTACTTCAAGAAACAATTTAGTCCACAAATCCTTAAAAATGGGGGAAGTGGGGATGGCTCAGTGGGTTAGGCGCTCACTTTGCAGCCCTGGGGACCGAGGATCAAATCCCAGCCCCGGCCCTTGCGGACCCACATGCTGAACTGGGAAGTGCCCCCAGTTCCGTTCTTGCTGGGGTGAGACCCCGGCCCAGTTCCTGCCCTGTGCAGCCTTGCGCCCACCTATGGAATAAAACTATGTGGAAAAACCAATGATGTGCAACTATGGAGACTGTTCTGGGACCTCCCACTTCTCTCTGTCTCTGTATCTCTCTCTCTTTCTCTGTCAAAAACAATAAAAATAAATCTTTAAAAATGTAAATTACCACATTTTGGAGAACCCATTTGAACCTACCAGCATTGTAACTGTATAACCTCTGTAGTAAGCAATTGTAATTGTATGACTCACCTACATAACTGTGTTGACAAGCTACCCAGGTATGTCCACAGCAACATTTTTTGTAGTGACAAATGGGTACCACCTAAATGCCTGTCAATAGGGGACTAGGTAATTAAATTATTATACATCCATGCATATATACTCTGTAGCCTTTACAAAGAATGAGGTACATCTGAGTGATGGGCATAGGAAACATTCAAGATAAGATTTTGTGGGGGGAAAAAAAGTCAGTGGGCAATGTTTAGTATGTTTCTATTTATAAAATAAGCTCCTACATATTAAGCAACCCTATATTTATGTATATGTTTTAAGGCTGACTTTGTCTTTCAAGGTACTTATTGTTCTTCAAGTCTTCTGAATCCCATTTCATCCGTGTATTAGTCTGCTTGGGCTGCCATAAAAAACACCACAGACTGGGTGGGTTAAACAACAGAATTTTATTTTCTCACATTCTTGAGGCTGCGAAGTCCAAAATTAAGGTTCTGGCTGATTTGGTTCCTGGTGAGAGCTCTCTTCTAGCTTGTAGAGAGGCACCTTCTCACTGTGTCCTCACTGGTAGAGAGCAAGCTCTTCTGTCTCTTCTTATAAGAACAGTAATCCTATTATGAGAGCCCCACCTTCATGAGCTCATGGAGGCCTAAGCACCTCCCAGAGGCCCCATCTCCAAATACCGTCCGTCACGTATGAATTTTGGGAGGACCCAATCAGGCCATAATAATACTCCTTATTAAAAACCAGGCTATAAAACAATGCATTATATCTGATCCAAGAGATTTTAAAGAATTAGCATATAGGACAAAATGCCACAGTGGCCCAGGATTGGCCATTCAGATACCTGATGTAGAAACAGTTTGCCCACTTCCAGGAGAGTTGAATTAATCACTGGGATGAATCCAGAGTAACCAAGCTTGAAGAAACATGTTAGGCCATTAGTAATATAACATTATGACTCATGCTATGCTTCATTCTTACCCTTTAATGGGATCTGTGGGAACAGCAATCCTCCCAGCTTCATAAGCAATGCTAGAGGGAAGTGCTATAATGGAAACTCATTAAAATGTGAATTGCACAACAGTTCGGAAGAATATTATTAACTGACATTTTCTCCCAGCATCATAATAGTTTGTGTTGACATGGTGACAAGATACTACAGTGGAAAAAGTTGTAATCCACAATAACTAGTAAAGTAAGATAAAAAAAATTTTTTTCCCAAGAATACACAGATGAGATGGAGGAGAATTTGCCTTTTGTTAAGACCCTACTACTGACATGGAATAAACTGCATCATGAATAAAATAGTGTAAGGTGGTACTTTCCAGAAGGCAATAATGATAGTAGAGTTACAGAACACTAATAACTGGAGATTTGCAACAGAAGCCCATCTTACTGAAGCTGCTAAGAGACTTAAAAGCTTAAAAGCACACAGCTAAACTGCCTGGACCAGCGAAGATAGCCAAGCAGAATTATAGTAGAGTCTCCATTAACCGGAACTCAAGCAGCTGGCACTCTCAAGCAACTGTTATAGAGATACCATTAAATGGCATAGACCAAAAACCTAAAACACATCTATAAAAGCTTTTATCCTTCAGGGATCTAGTTCTGCAAATCTTGTCAAAATTTCCTCATTCAAGTTTCAATACAAATACAACTGCTATGAAGAAAATGGTATGAAATATCAGAAATAGTCATCTTCTTGAACTCCTAAAAAGGGGTGAGGGGGCTGAGATACAAAAACAATTACAAAAGCTGTGTGGGCGGCACAAATTATAAAAGTCAAACTTAGTAACTCTTATGATCTATGGAATCATGATGTGCCTTCTCATAGTTTACAATTATACTTGCTCAAAGGCATAAAATATGGGAAGTTTAACATTTATAAGGTCAGTATTCCCATTATTTATTTATTTATTGTTAAATTTATTAGGATTACATTGGTTAGTAAAAATTACATAGGTTCCAGGTGTACAACTCTGTAGTACTTTGTCTATGTGTGATTCCCATTATTTTTCAATTCACATTTAGTCCACTGGCAGGCATACAGGGAGGCTTTCAAAAACTAATGATCGTTTGCTCAGTTTGTGTTGACATGGTGACAAGATACTACAGTGCCATGAACCAGAAAGTGAAAAAAGTTGTAATCCACAATAACTAGTAAAGTAGGATCAAAAAAAATTTTTTTCCCAAGAATGCACAGATGAGATGGAGGATGCTACTTTGTGTAAATTCAAACCTTGTTATTTTAAAGCAACAAAATACCCTAGGTCAGTGTTTCTCAGTCCTTGCTGCACAGTAGAATCACCTGGAGAGCCACAAAAAAATACTGATGCCCATTTTCCACTCAGCAAATGAGAATTTTTGGAGGTGTGGTCCAGGCATCAGTATTTTTAGAGCTCCCCAGGTGAGTCTCCTGTGAATCCACGACTAAAAACCATTACACTTCTAGGTTTAGAATCATGTCATGTTACAAGGGAGGTGGAGCGAGGACAAAATGGGTAAAGAGAGTCAAATGTATGGTGATGGATGGAAACAAGACTTTGGGTGGTAAGTAGATTATAGTACCGTATTTTCCTGTGTATAAGATGATACTTTTGTCTAAAATTGTTAGACCAAAAACGGGGTCTCTTATACATGGGAATAACCTGTGTATTAATTTCTTAATGTTGGGTTAAAAAAGTAGGGGTTGTCTTATACATGGGATTGTCTTACAATGGAAAAATGCAATATATACAGATATTGAGTTATAATATTGTATACCTCAAACTTATATGTTATTCACCAATATCGCTTCATTAAAAAGTATGTATTTTTTTAAAAATTGTAATAGATATTTGACATGTAACATTGTATTCATTTAGGTGTGCAACATGATATATATATATATATATATATATATATATATATATATATATAGCCATATAGCCATAAGTTTAGTTAACATCCATCACACATGGTTACATTTACAAAATTTTTATTTTTCTAAATTCAAAAGTGGTACCTGCACAGGGCAGAGAATAAGGAAAGGTATAAGAAAGAACAACTTGGGGGAAGCTGGGATGGCTCAGCGGGTTGAGCGCTCGCTTTGCAGCCCCTGGGCCCAAGGATTGAATCCCGGGCCAGGCCCAGGTGGACCCATATGCTGAACTGGGGTGTGCCCCCAGTTCAGCTCTTGCTGGGGCCCATGCGGGAGGCTCCCCACCTAGTTCCTGCCCTGGGCAGCCCTGTTCTCACCTGTGGAGTGAAACTACATGGAAAACTAATGCTGTCAACTATGGAGACTGCTCAGGGCCCTCCCCCTCCTCTCTGTCTCTCTCTGTCAAAACTAATAAATCTCAAAAAAAAAAAAAGTGCATTTTAGAAGTAGAAGTTCTCTTAGAAGTCATCTATTAATAGTATTAAGTCTCTTATTTTATAGATGAATAAATTAAGGCCAAGCGGGGAACCTGGGATGACTCAGTGGGTTAAGTGCTTGCTTTGCAGCCTGGGGGAACGAGGATCAAATCTCAGCCGTGGCTCATGTGGTCCCATATGCTGAGCTGGGGTGTGCTTCCGATGCAGGAGGCCCCCAGTTTGGTTCTTGCCCACTGGTTTGGCCCCTGGCTTGAGGGGGAGGATCTCCCATGTGCAGCCCCCACCCACCTGTGTGGGTTGAAACCATGTTGAAAGCTGATGACATACAACTATGGAGAATGCTCTGGGCCCTCCCCCTTCTCACTGTCTCTGTCAAAAACAATAACATAAATATTAAATAAATAAAAAAAAGAAATTAAGGCCAAGAGAGTCTCTAACTCAGTGACTCAGGTAGTTCCTTTGGAATCAGGATTAGAGAATGTAGGCTTCCCTTTATTTTTCTTGCAAAACACAATTTGTAGAAAAACTTGAATCTTCAAAAGTTTAATTTCAACTTAAAATTTCATTTCCATAAAGGATCATTTCTAATGATATTCTGATAATCTTAAAAAACAAGCAGAGTATTATCTTTCATGCACATAACAAGTTGACCCCATCGTGTTCGCTGAAACACTGATTCCATAGGACCTTAACAGGTGTGATAATGATAAAAAAAGGGGGGGGAATTCTAAATCAGGTAGACTGGGAAACAAAATTAAAGGAAATTCATTTCTCATGGTTTTAATGTTGTATTAATTGCACTGAGAATCTCTGAGGTGTATGTGCAGAACATAATACACAATATTTCTTGAAGTTTTTTGACCATGGAACATTTCCTCAGCTCAGTCCCAATTATCTTCATGTTTTCTGGAACACATTTTAGTAAATAACACTATGAGTATTCCTAGGTTAAAGGAATAAAAGACCTGAAATATTCTATTGAGGCCAGAGCAACTTTAATTCAGGTTATAGTTAAAAATGTCGTAAAGAAGTAGGGGAGTACTTTAAAAGGAAAGGAATATATGATTAAAATGACTAACAATGTTTTAAAGCAGACATGTCCAGCTTGCAGCCCAGGATGGCTTTGAATGAGAGCCAACACAAATTCTTAAAACATTATGAGATTGTTGTTTTGAGACTTTTTTTTTCAGTTCATCAGCTATCATTAGTGTTAGTGTATTTTAAGTGTGGCCTAAGATGATTCTTCTTCCAATATGGCCAAGGAAAGTCAAAAGTTGGACAGCATTGTTTTAAACTGTGCCTTTAAAAAGTATGAAAGAAGTCTAACAAGAATAGCTTGAAGGGGAAGCCGGGATGGCTCAGTGGGTTAAGCGCTCACTTTGCAGCCCCGGGGACCAAGGATCGAATCCCGGCCCCGGCCCGTGTGGACCCATATATGAACTGGGGAGAGCCCCGAGTTTGGTTTTCACTGGGGTGAGACCATAGCCCAGTTCCTGCCCTGTGCAGCCCCGCCCACCTGTGGAATGAAACTATGTGGAAAAACCAATGATGTGCAACTATGGAGACTGTTCTGGGCCCTCCCCCTTCTCTCTGTCTCTGTCTCTCTCTGTCAAAAACAATAAAATCTTTAAGAAAAAAAAAGAATAGCTTGAAAATCAGACAAAATTGCATAAAAATCATTAGCAGAATACAATATAAATATTTTTAATGTATCCTCTTTCTAATTTTACATTTTATTTTAAACAAATGTAATTATAGTATATTCAGCAGCTTTGTATTATATTTACTTTCTATTAATTTACTCACATCACTAAACATTTATGTAGTACTTTAAAAGATTTATTTTTATTGTTTTTGACAGAGATACAGAGACAAAGACAGAGAGAAGGGGAGGGCCCAGAACAGTCGCCATAGTTGCACATTATTGGTTTTTTCACATAGTTTCATTCCACAGGTGGGCATGGGGCTGCACAGGGCAGGAATTGGGCCAGGGTCTCACCCTGGTGAGAACTGAACTGGGTGCATTCCCCAGTTCAGCATATGGGTCCACACGGACCGTGGCCGGGATTCGATCCTCATCCCTGTGGCTGCAAGGTGAGCACTTAACCCACTGAGCCATTCCGGCTTCCCCTATTTAGTACTTTATATATGCAAGACAATAGGCTGAGGAATCAAAGATAATTAACATAGTTTCTACCCTCAAGGAATTTAGGGTAGGGTGATGGTGATAGAGATAAGTCCTCATAGGACATCAACAAACAATGCAATGCGGTAGGTGCTATTATACAGAAATTAATGAGGCAGGGGAATGACCAACAGGATAAAGGCCCTTGTGAACCCTGAGATGAATCTCAAAGGTTCATCAGAGACTATGTGATCAAGGCAGGAAAGTAGAAAGAAGCAAGAAAGCAACCTATAAGCTGAGTCTTCCGATGATCTGATGGGTATATAATTGTAGAATCGATTGGAAGGGGGGAAAACCTTTTTCATGTCTGCCTTATTCACACACTCCTCTATAAACACATACTATTTCTAAAATCAGTAAATAAAGTGGGGGTGGTAATCTTCAGCATCTCTACATCACCATCACCATCATCTTCAAGGTCTAAACTTTAGCTGGCCAAGGAGGTTCCTGTCAATCTTACCTCCCAACCCGCGTCACAGAACTCCAAAGCCTCCCCCTTCCCTCATCCAGGGGAGTCAAAAAATACAAATTTAAAAATATCACGGTGCCATTTTAAAACTGGCAATTCAAATTTTTTAAATATTTTTTTAATTTTATATTTTACAAAGATTTATTGTTTTTGACAGAGAAAGACAGAGAAGGGGGAGGGCCCAGAGCAAGCTCCATAGCTTTAAGTCATCAGTTTTCGACATGGTTTCATTTCACACAGGTGGGCAGGCTGTGTAGGGCAGGAACTGAGCTGGGAGCCTCCAGCATGGGAGGCACGCCCCCTTGAGCCAGGGCCTGAACCAGGGGGTGAGAACCTAACCAGGGGCCTCTCATATGGGAAGCACACCTCAGTTCAGCATATGGGTCCCCACAGGCTGGGGCTGGGATTTGATCTTTGGTCCCCTGGGCTGCAAAGCTAATACTTAACCCGCTGGGCCATCCCTGCTTCCCCTTAATAACTGTATAGTTGGTGGAATGTAAACTGATGCAATTTTTCTAGCGATGTTTTAAATGAAAATTCCTTAAAAATTTGGATACTCTTTGATTCAGTAATTGCACTTCCAGGAATTTACTTAAGAAATTAAGACCTGAAAAGATGTTGCAGCAACACGAGTTATAAAAGGGAAAAATAAAAAAGGAAACACCTGAAATACCCAATACGTTAAACTATGATATAGGCGTACAACTGAATACAAAATCCAATCATTTCGAATAATGTAGATTATTTAATGATTCAAAAAAACATCATGCTTATGTGGCAAGCGCTCCATTTAACCTCACAAGCCTTTAAAGTAGATTGTCCAATATTTACATATGAAGAGGTCTGAAACAGAATCTAACAAAGTTCACACAATTAATGAAGCCAGGATTCCAAAGGCCATCTGAATCTCGAGCCCACGCCCACCCTGCCTCCTAGCTTTTGTGCAGAACGGAACAGATCTACCTCCTAGGGTTACTGTGAGAATTAAATGAAATAAACACAAAGCTCCTGAAACACAGTGGACATCCAATACTCGAAAGCTACTAAATAACTCTCTCAATGTCACACTATCCGGGGTGAAACCAGGATTTAAAACGAAACTGGAACTTTGTATCCCGGGAGAGCAAAGGAGTTCAAGAATATTTTCTTGGCTTCAACTACTTAATGCAGAGTGAGTGTATGGCTCTCCCCTCTGCCCCATAAAGCGCACCCTAGAGGTCAGAGAACACATAACAGGCCTCTCCAGAAAGATGAGAACGCGCGAGACTTGCTTTTGGAAGGTTTACGTTCCGTAGGCTTTTCTCACCTCCCATGCCCCGTGCCTCCAAGTGCTCTACGCTCCGCCGCTCGCCAATTTCCGGAGCGGAAGTGACATCTATACCACGCGCCGGAAGTGGACCTGCTAAGACCAAGGAGTCTCGGTCGCGGGTTGCACTGAGGCTCTACTACGCCCCCGAGTAAAGAACTTCGCTGCTTTGGTAGGTAACCTTTACAATGGCGGCCCAGGGGAGCCTGGTGGCCAACCGAGGTCGGCGCTTCAAGTGGGCCATTGAGCTGAGCGGGCCTGGAGGAGGCAGCAGGTGAGGAGCTTGGGCGTAGTTCGACGTCAGATCCTTCCCCCAGAACTGCCCCAGAGGAATGGAACCTAAAAAGGATGGTGGCACAGACGACTCCTGGATAGCTAGCGGCCTCTCTGCCGTGGGGATTTCTATGTCCAAAGGATGCTTATTTCAGTGCTCCCATTAGGGAGCGGTCTGACGAGCCCACGGGAGGGCTTGATCTAATCTGGGTAGGTGCATCCGAGGATCTTTACTCCTATGACTAGAGCAGGAAATGTGGGATATTAAGTGTGGGAGTCTGCAGCCTTAGTTTCTTGGTTTGGTTCTTTAGGGGCCGAAGCGACCGGGGCGGTGGCCAGGGAGACTCGCTGTATCCAGTCGGTTACTTGGACAAGCAAGTGCCTGATACCAGTGTGCAAGAGACAGACCGGATTCTGGTGGAGAAGGTACAGAGGTATAGATGTCCCGGTAGTCTTTGCGCTCCTCCTGACTTAACCCACCCTTCTCCCCCAGGCAGCATATGAATATTTTACTGTAGATGGCCCTTATTCTCAAAATTTGGAAGCTAATCTGAGTTGCCTGAGATTAATGTATCAGCTCCAAAGGTGCTTAATACTTGGAAAAAGAAAAGACGTTTGGAACATAAGGCATTAGAAAGTAGTTTGAAAATTATCCACGGCAGTGCCTTTTAGTTGAAGTCATTCTTTTCAACTGTAATTCCCTTACACCACACAACCAATCTTTTAGGATATTCTGTTTGCTTTACCTTCCAAATAGATTCAGAATCTTACTTTTTTATTACCTTCATCTGTCAAATGCACTACCATCCTTCACACAGACTTCTGCAATAGACTAAAAGAAAAAAATCAGTCTTTTGAGGTATAGTTTATGTACAGTAAACTGCATTTATTTAAATTATGGTTTCTCAACCTCAGTACTATTGACAATTTAGGATGAATGATTCTTTGTTGTTGGGGCTGTACTGTGCATTGTAGTGGTTAGCAACATCCCTGGTCTCTTATCTATTAGATGTTAAAAGTGCTCTTCCCTGTAGTAACAACCAAAAATGTCTCCAACATTACTAAATGGAGCAAACTGCCCTCAGTGGAGAGCCACTGATTTTTTAAAAAGATTTATTTTTATTGGTTTTTTTTTACAGAGAAAGAGACAGAGAGAAGGGGGAGGGTCCAGAGCAGTCTCCATAGTTGACATTAGTTTTCCATATAGTTTCACTCCACAGGTGGGCGAGAGGCTGCACAGGGCAGGAACTGGACCAGGAGCCTCCC
This sequence comes from Craseonycteris thonglongyai, assembly GCA_004027555.1. Lineage (NCBI taxonomy): Eukaryota > Metazoa > Chordata > Mammalia > Chiroptera > Craseonycteridae > Craseonycteris > Craseonycteris thonglongyai. The sequence goes on along the minus strand of PVKE010001009.1, from coordinate 60,750 downwards.
GCATAGGCCCCAGCAAGAGCTGAATTGGGGGTACACTCAGTTCAGCATATGGGTCCGCATGGGATGAGGCCGGGATTCGATCCTCAGACCCCGGGGCTGCAAAACGAGCACTCAATCCACTGAACCATCCCAGCTTCCTCAAGAATATTTTCTTTTCTTTTTTTAAAGATTTTATTGATTTTTGACAGAGAGAAGGGGGACAGCCCAGAGCAGTCTCCATAGTTGACACTAGTTTTCCATATAGTTTTAATCCACAGGTGGGCTTGGGGCTGCACGGGGCAGGCCCGGGAGCCTCCAACATAGGCCCCCAGCAAGAACTGAACTGGGGGCACACCCCAGTTCAGCATATGGGTCCGCATGGGCCTGGGCTGGGATTTGATCCTCGGTCCTGGGGGCTTCAAAGCGAGCGCTTAACCCGCTGAGCCATCCCGGCTTCCCCAAGAATATTTTCTTCATGACCAAAAGATTCCTGGCGTCCCTCTTTACAGTAGACTTCTAAATGGTCTCACTACTTTCACCTTGTCTCCTGTAATCTATTCCCAGCACAACAGCCAGATTTCTTCTGCCATTTAGATGTTACATTTTTGCTAGGAATTTATCCATTTCCTAAAATTCATAATGTGATCACTTAAATATATTTAAGACTATAGAGATGTCCCCTTTTTTTTCCTAATGATGAATATTTATCTTCTATACTTTTTTACTCATCAGGCTCACCAGTAATGATTTTGTTAATCTTTTCAAAGAAACCCTTTTGGCTGTTGATATATAAAGACAGTTTCATTAATTTCTGCTCTCATTTCTATTTCTTTCCTTTTCATCTACTTGGATCTAATTTATTCTTTTTATAACTTCTTGAAATAGATGCTTACTTTATTTTTAGTCTTATAATGTATTTAAGGTTATATGTAAATTACTCAAAGTTCTCACTGTGTCCCCTAAGTGTTAATACGTATTTTTGTTATCAGTTAACAATATTTATATTTTTCATTATTTCTTTGATTCATGGATTAGAGTACATTTGTTAATTCCAGTTTATAGGGATTTTTCTAGTTATCTTTGTTATTGATTTCTAGCTTAAAAGAACTTATTTCATATACTTTTGAGAGTTGACATTTACTTCACAGCTCAACAGGTGGTTTTTGTTAATGTTCCATGTGTGTCTGAAAAGAATGAATTTTGCAACTGTTGCAGTTTTTTATATATATATATATATCAGTTGGGTTACGTTTGTTAATGTCATTCAAATCTATCTCATTTTGTCTGTTAATTCTATTAGTTATTGATTGATTTATCTATTTCTTCAGTTGTGGATGTTAGATGCAGAAGTACAAGGACAAAAGCAGGAAAAAAACAACTGTCTTTAGCTGAAATTATGGGGGAAAATGACAGCTGGAAAACCTAGAGGGAAAAACATGGAGGCCCATGGTAGAATTGAGGTGTCAGCTTATAAGTAAATAATTGATAATTATGTTCATTTGACTTTAATATTAGTGATACAGTAAATGTGGGACGGGGTAATGATTGGTTAAAATTGTCTTTGTTTTAGCGCTGCTGGGACATTGCCTTGGGCCCCCTCAAACAGATTCCAATGAACCTCTTCATCATGTACATGGCAGGCAATACTATCTCCATCTTCCCTACTATGATGGTGTGTATGATGGCTTGGAGGCCCATTCAGGCACTTATGGCCATTTCAGCCAGTAAGTAGTCTTGAAATAACCCTTTCCAATGGAAAGCAAATTCTTAGGCAAAAACCATATTGGAAATCTTTGGCATAGCTCTTGGCTAGTAGCAGGGGAGGTTGTGAAAGGGTGGTGATGGTAGTAGTAGTGACATTATCATGTTTTTTTGGTTCACTTTTAATGGTCCTATTTGCTATCTTACTATGGCTCTGTCTATATTATTTTAATATATAGCATGGCTTCATTTTGAAAAAAAAAAAAAAAAAAAGTTGCTTTGGTTTTGATGTTTTCTGTTACCCCAACAGCTTTCAAGATGCTAGAAAGTTCCAGCCAGAAGTTTCTTCAGGGTTTGGTGTATCTCATTGGGAACCTCATGGGTTTGGCGTTGGCTGTTTATAAGTGTCAGTCCATGGGACTATTGCCTACACATGCATCAGATTGGTTAGCCTTCATTGAGCCCCCTGAGGTAAGGCAAAAGAAAAAATAAAATTGGGGCCAGTGGAACATAAATAGTTGACCCGGGGGAAGCTGGGATGGCTCAGCGGGTTAAGCGCTCGCTTTGCAGCCCCGGAGACCAGGGATCGAATCCCGGCTCCGGCCCGTGTGGACCCATATGCTGAATTGGGGTGTGCCCCCAGTTCAGTTTTTGCTGGTGCCTATGCAGGAGACTCCCGGCCCAGTTCCTGCCCTGTGAGGCCCCACGCCCACCTGTGGAATGAAACTATATGGAAAACTAATGCTCAACTATGGAGACTGCTCTGAGCCTTCCCCCTTCTCTCTGTCTCTCTCTGTCAAAAACAATAAAAATAAATAACTAAACAAAAACAAAAAAAAGTTGAAAAAAAAAAAGAATAGTTGACCCGTTTGTGGTGAGGGCTTAAGAGTTGGTATTAGAACTCATTTCTTAAGACATAAGATATATTAGGAAGTAATTTTTTTAAGGCTAAAACAAAATAGAGCTTGTGATTAAAGTATTAAGTTCTAGATTCAGGAAGTTATTTCACTACTCATTCCCACTTACCTGTTTACTCTTTGTTGTTTCAGAGGATGGAGTTCAGTGGTGGAGGACTGCTTTTGTGAACAGGGAGAAAGAAGAACCTGGTGCCTATGTATCTGGATCTCATTTACAAACTTTTTTACACCCAGTGATGGCTCCTCAGCATATTTACCCTGACCCCTGACATTATCACTCATGCTGAAAAAAGTGCTCTTTTCTCCATGGTGGAGAGACACATCCTAGAAAGACAATGTGCATATCACTACAAAGAAACTATACCACAACTCTTGACTGAAAATAATGTAGAAAACTTTATTTGTTTCCAGTATAGAGCAAAACAACAAATAAAACCATAACTATGTAAACAAAAGAATGGTTGCTGCTAAATCAAGAACCACAGCAGCATCTCCTTTCAATAAATTAAATGTTTGAGAACAATACTTAAAAAAAAGTTGTACAAGTTTCCCTTAAGTCTAGTTTACTTAATATTTCACTTATATTTAACACAAACTGGGAAATAAAAATTCTGTTGGAAAAAAAAAATTCTGTTGGAGACACTTAAGATGTGAGGAACTAATGCTGGATTCTGATTATACATGATGAAAGAAAATGCATGAATATGCTTACAGGGTAATATCCACAATACTACTTTAATATCCACAATAATGGATTTTTAACATGTTTAGGGGGAATGAGGATTGAAGGAATCATTAGGGCCACAAGAATCTGAGGCAATGGAAGACACAAAGTAATGATCTTTCCCCTGCCAAGAGGAATCTAGTACCTGTCAAGCAGATACCGCAGTTCAAAAGTCAGCTTTTAAGATACCTATAGAAGGCATAGGGCCAACTGGAGAATGTGTTATAACCTGTCCTGGTAGTCACAGCTGAGACTTAAAGGCTGGATCTTACTCAAAGGCAGGAGGGTTTTTTCCTTTCTCTTCCTTGAAACAAAATCCCTTCCCCGAAGGTACAGTCTTATGAAGTTTTCAGTATTGCTTTATTTGCAGTGATTAAAAGAAGACGTTTTGTAGACAAACAACATAAGCATCACATAGACGTGAAATGCTCTAGACAGTTTAAATCTGGCCTAATAACCATTGTCCTATGTAACAGTGATTTTGTGTTTTAGGGGCTGTAGTATAATGGCTATATTAGTAGCCACTATTTCCCTTATCCCTTTTACAAGATTCTTATGGAGCTCCAACCACAAAAAGCTCTTAAAACTAACCTTAACTTTTGCCCATACTTATCCTCTATGCAAAAAATATATAAATGTCACTTTGGCCAGAGGATGTGTATATATGTGAAGGAATTCCTGGGCAGGCCAACATTTGGAAAATGGGTCTTCAATATCTTGGGCCCTAAGGGACCTGTCCCACTGGACTCTAAGCAATGGAGTGTTACAATGGAAGTTGTAAATAATGCTTCTACCCTTGGCAGGAAGGAGCACTGCAGAATAAAAGACAAAGATTCTGTCTGCTTTGCTACCCTGATGGCCTGGAGGTGGAAAAAGTTTAGCAAAGGAAACAAATGAAAATTACTTAATTTCTTAAGCCATATTGAAGGGTTTTCTGTCTATAAGGGTTAAATGAATCGTCAGCTGGCACCTAAGTCAGCTTGTTCCATATCCTATTGGGTAATCAAAAAAAGTGGCACTATCATTAATACAATGAAATTCAAAAGTAGGCATGACTACAGGCATTCAGTTTCTCTAAATCACCTATCCCATGAAAGAAAAGATAGCACATACCGTAATCTGAAATTACCACTCAGGGTAATTTCCCTATGCTTGAAAACCAGATGTTTTATGATCAGTAAATTAGCAAATAAAAAGCTAACCTTGCACAAGTATGTTCTTGACACATTTAGAGTTAAGACAACTAAAATAGCAGAAAACTTGGCTTGTGTAATCTTGGTTTGAGATCAAGTTTCTGCAATCAGAACGAAGAGTAAAATTGAAAGGAAAAGGCACATACTCCGGGCAGTTAGGCGAGTGCCTCAAGTCTTCACTATGGCTTTAGAAATATGTCCACAGGTTTCTTTGTGAAAAGTTTCTTAAATCAGGCCAATGCCAGTTGTATGCCACTTTTAGTGAAGTAGGTAAGCAGAGTGGCAGCAGCTCAATAACTTTGGCACATTGGAAGGAATATGACTCTAGAACTTTGAATTCCATTGCTGGATTCTTCCTTTAAAAGATAGTAGAAAGCTTTTAGGGAAGGATTTTAGTCAGTCTTCCTAGTGTTTGTTCCTATCATTTTTGACCTGTGTCTACCAATCCAGAGGGCATAAAAAGGGAGAAGGAAAGGTGAACCTATTGGTTAATGTGCACCACCATCTATACTAGCTAACGAGTTTCCTTAGTGTGGCCATTTGAAAAGAACCTGAAATAAATAACTTTTACTCCAGCTTTTAAAAACAATTTCCATGGTAACACTCCCTGTATTAGTCGTGAGTAGGTTTTGAGAAACAACTGAAATATGCATCAATGCAATATGTATACTTAAACCTGGTATTTTGGGGAAAATCTTGTTTTGAGGAAAGAAATAGAGACTGCAACCATGTTTCAGTTTTTGTATATTAGTACCCTAATATAAAATTAAATTTTTGGAGAACAGTGGATGCACTCCAGATAATTAGCTTAAAAAGGTTTTTGTCGGCTTGCCATAGGTTATCTTTACCAGGATAGGTCCCCCTATGCTTGACCATGAATTCCTTAATATGATGAGGCTGTTTCTGTTACCTCATGGCGTCATCAATGAACCATGAACTTCTGAGACTCATCTTTATTGTTAGATAACGTACTTTTTGTCTTCACTTGAATTTCTAGCATCACTTCTGCCAATTCATTTTATTGGTTTAGCTTGTTAATTCTAACTTGCTTTCGACTGGTACAGACATGGCTTAGGACTTGACCATTGTTTTGATGTCGAGGGAATATTTGCTGCTTCTGTAAGGACAGCAGATCATATGAGAGCGAAGAGCAGCTCTATTTGTACTTTTTGTATAAGTAGCTGAGGCTCAGCTTGTCAAGAGTTGAGTGTGATGTGTACAGAGCACAGGCCTCTAGTTGGTGGAAGTGGTAGTAAAGAACTGGCACTTCCATAGGGGATGGAAGCCTTTTAGGAAAGATGAAGACAAGCAGAGTCATTAAGGAGCAGATTATGAATAAATGGTGATCACTTCACTGCCACCACCTCGGACAAGGAGGACTCGCTCTAGTCCTTCGGTGAGCACTTCTAGGAATTCCATGTCTTTAGAATTTGTCAAGGAGACAAACGGGCAGAAGAGCACACTTTATTACCTGGTTTATCTGATTGCAAAGCTGAAAAATCAACATGCTTGTTTCATTACGATATACTCAGAATTAGAAAACTGAACTTTGTATTCAATTTAACATAGTAAAGTAATCCAGGGACCTAGTCCCTTTGCATATATAATGCAAGACTTTTCCCCATTTGTTAAGATTATTTTCTTAAATTTTTTAAAATGAGGGAAGCCCACAAATAATGTGTTGTTATGAAGCAAAATAGGCTAAAAAAGAAAAATCCACAACAGGGCAGCTTATAAGAGTTTAGAGAGAACCCAAGTAATTTCTAAGTAAAGCTACTCTAGTCAGATTTTTCTGCCAGCTCTATTTTTCTCCTTTTAATCTTTTCTCCTTAATGGTACTGGTTAGAATGGGCCAGTCTATGCCACTGCAGTGCTGAAGGAGTCCCATAAAAACAATCCTGGGATCAGAGTGTGAGAAAAACCCTTTATCTCTTTTCTTCACCCCTCAGAGGAGGCTCCACTTACGGTAACTGCTTCTCCCCTAACTCTATTCAAAAGAAAAGCTTTTGCAAGTGGGTAAGAGCCTGAAAAGGAGAAAAAATGTGGATTCCATCTCTAGGATTGTCAGAAAGGGTTCTAAAACACTGAACATTGGAAATTATGTTGCAAACATACCACCTAAACAGAGAATATATTACATCCCCAGCTCCACAAAAAGGTTAATTTTACTGCTTTGTAAGAATCTTGCCCAAGACTTTTAAAAGTCTTCCCTCAAGAGGGAAATGCGGGCATAGACAATGACTTTTACAGTTGCCCAGTGGTCTAAGAAACAAGCTAAGATTTTCCCTACTCATAGCTCCACTCTGAGAAAGGATACAGTTTTCATCACCTTCAGGGTTTCGGGGTGGCCCTGGCATATTCAACAAAACCAGTTTTGCTTCATGGGACTTGTTAACTATAACTTCATTGAGCTTCACTGCTGTATGCATTCGCCTTACATTGGAATGGTCCCTGGGAGAGGGGAGAAAGGTGGTTAAGGCAAAGAGAGAATTAGGCATATAGTCAACCTTAAAAAACTTGAGATATTGAGCTTCTTTTTTTGCTTTGAGTATGAATAATGTAACGAACAACATGATTTCCTTATCATCCTTGGGTTTTCTCATTCTACATTTGCTTGTTTTATACCAGGAACACAGTATAGAGAAGGATGGTTAGCTTGTATATAGTATTAATTGGTAGCTGACATGCATGGTAGGCAAACAATAATAGAAGGCTGGATTTGGAGTGAAATGAGGAACAGATTTTATCCTGTGTATCCCTCCAAAGTCACATCTGTGACACTGACTATGTTATGCAATAGCTTGTGTATTGGAAAACTTACGGACGCATATTAAGCAGGTCCTGGAATCCTTCCATTGATTTGGCCTTTTGCCCCCGGGATGCCATGTACTTGTCTTTCGTCCAAGTCATATGCACCTTCTCCTGATAGGTTTCTGTCTCTTCATCCTCATCAGAGCCAATGCTAGTCAGTCTTAGCATTGAGTTCCGGTCTTTCACCAACTGTGCCTGAGGAAGGCCCAACATAGCTATGACTCTACCGAATTTTCTCTTACGCTTCATCTTTCAATTACTTTGAAACAACAATGTGATTATACTGGGATAACTGATAAAGTGAGAAGGAAAGGATCTGTCATCTTATGGGAACAACACAGTATCATCACTTTCTGTAACAGACTGCATAGGGCCCCAGGACTAGATTAATACAGTAAGGTCTCACCTCTCTGTCCCGCTCTGTTTTGGATAGTCGCATGTGCCGGAGCATCTGGGACCTTTGCTCCATCATCAGAGTGCGTTCATAAGTATAAGCTGATATGTCACTGTCATGCTGTCACATATACCACACAGAGTGGGCAATAAGCACAAGGAAGAAAGAAAAATGAACCATAAATTTTCACTTCTACTCACTAACTTAAACCAGAGAAAGGATGACAATATCAACCTATTTCACTCCTATTTTGTTTAGTAGTTGAGCTATATAAACACAGTATTGTGGACTATGGATCAAATACAGAAGCCCTAAGAGTCTTTTCCATAATATAACCATTACATATGTGTTTCCTTAAAACAAAACAAAACCTACAGTCTTTTTTTTTAATATTGCCAGGTTATAAAAACGAAAGCCATGTGTGATTTTAGCATAAATATATGAATTAAAACTTAATTGTAGGAAAGCCGGGATGGCTCAGCGAGTTAAGCGCTCGCTTTGAAGCCCTGAGGACCGAGGACCGAATCCCGGCCCCGGACCCGCGCGGACCCATGTGCTGAACTGGGGAGTTCCCCCAGTTCAGTTCTCTCTCTGTCTCTGTATCTCTCTCTCTTTCTCTCTCTCTGTCAAAAACAATAAAAAAAAAAAAAAAGACTGAGTGCAGTCTCCATTCAAAAAAAAAACACAAAAAAACTTAATTGTATTAAGCAGACAAGTTTCTGGCAGAAATATATAGGGCTGTATAACAAACAAGAATGCAAAAATAAAAAAAAAACCACCACCACATACATTGTCACATACACATTCTATGTATCTACATCAATATGTTAGGGTTGTGTTGGAACTAAGGAATTAATCCATATTTGCAGCTAAAGAATTTCCCACACCAGAAAAGGTTCTGGGAAGACAGGACTGGGGAAGGGTGGTTTCTTTGTTCTCAAACTCAGCTTTCTCACCATCTCCACCACTTCCACTTCTGCCTCAATGCGCAGGTGATAGAGAAAGGTGGCCAGGTCTTTCTTCATCTGAATACTGTTGTCCTCCAGTTGGGCTACTGTGAAAATCCGTATGCTGCATTTTCGCCACACCTGAGACAATAACACATACATGGAAGATTAGATGCAAGAAGTCAAAAGACAGCTATTTCTTAAAACATAAGGCATTTTTGCCTAGAATAACCTTGCTATAGCATCGGGGCATTTATTCCTACTTGCAATATTATTGTATAAGGGAAAAGCTTGACTTAAGAAACACATTAGGGAAAGCTGGGATGGCTCAGCGGGTAAAGAGCTCGCTTTGAAGCCCCGAGGACCAAGGATTGAATCCCAGCCCCAGCCCATGTGGACCCACATGCTGAACTGGGGTGTGTCCCCAGTTCAGTTCTTGCCGGGACCTATATGGGAGGCTCCCGGCCCAGTTCCTGCCCTGCACAGCCCTGTGCCGGCCTGTGGAGTGAAACTATATGGAAAACTAATGTCAACTATGGAGACTGCCCTGGGCCCTCCCCCTTCTCTCTGTCTCTCTCTGTCTCTGTTTCTCTCTGTCAAAAATCAATAAAATAAATCTTAAAAAAAAAAAAAAGAAACACATTAAATACTACTTGAAGGAGTTCATAATTTCATAACAAAACAACGGACAAAAATAAAAAGATAGCATGTGATACATTAAGAGGGTGCTTTATTCAGATAGCATATTGATGACACCATGCATACACACTATATGGAACTATAATATGTGGGCTCACATGAAACTATTAATTTGCAGAATTTCATTTGGAGATAGGAACTACAAAGAAAACTATTTAAAACTGGAATCATGGGAAGCCAAGAATAATCCTTAACTATTCTAAGTCCTAATACTATATAATCAAAGAGGAAGAATTTATCTAATCAACAGGACAGAAGTTAAGGAAGAAAGACTTTTTAAAAAGATGTGTAAAATACCTTGTGCTGTTTAAGTAGAAATGGTAACAACATGAGCATCCCCCCATCATGCACAATCCACCACACATCAATGTTCCCCTCAGAAAACTGCTCCACATTGCTGGGAAAGAAGGAGATGTTTTTAGCTACCAGCAGGGCCAGATGGGCAGCAGTTGTCACTCGAACTGTGCCTAGGGAGATAAAAAAGAGAATCAGGATAAGTAGGGAAGAATCCTTAGCTCTGCCTTGCTTCCCACCATGTCAGGAAAGCAATGATAATGTTCCTTTACATTTCTTTGAGCAAGGTGTCCTATTTACATAGCAGGTCAAGCCTCACCACGTAACAAAAATCACTAATGCCAGGTTATAAAAAAAGCTATGTGTGATTTTTGTATGAATGTATGAATTAAGACAATAAAATTATATTAAGCAGACAAGAATCTGGCAAAAATATAGGGCTAACAGAATTAAAAAGCAAACAGAATTAGACTGAACACCATGATATGCACTGCTAGCTATGTTCTGTTTCTTATATTACTAAGGGGGGAATATGTGAATTTGAGATTTTGAAGCTGAAGAATGAACAAACCTTCCAATTCCTGTGAGAATGTCAATGTGGGAGATCACAAAAAAAAACAATGCCACTTTCAGAGATATTCCTAACATAAGATTTTGACAGATATAGAAAATTCATGAACATAAGGTAAAACTGCAGGGTTCGTGAATTTTATAGTGAAGAATAGAATAAAGTTATTACCATTAGTAGTGAATTAGATGCCCTTAGAGGGTGAAGTTAAGGTAACAGGGATTTAACTATAGCCTCTACTTGGGCCTCCAGGATAGTATGAGAAGTGTTTTGTACCAATAAAAGTTTTCCAAGCTCGAGCATCTTCACTCTGACGCCAGCCATTAGGCCATCCCATCACCACCGTGTTATGCTTCATGCCCCCAAGGCCACATGACTGGATGAGGTGGGAAATGCCCTCTTTCAGCTTAGCAGCTACCACCAGCTGGCAGAATCCTTTCACCTTCTCTGCCTCCATTAGGTGCTTTATGGTCTGAAAGAGAGACAGAACTTCAACACTGAATTGTTAGTTATCCCCATGAAATTTAACTATCCTTTGTCTTTTTCACTTCGTAAGTGCTTACTTTATATATAGGTGGTTGTCTACATGTAGTTCCTTGGCTTTTATTCTGCTCTTCTTTGCAACACACCAAAAAGATTGAGAATAGGAATCTTCACAAAATGAATAATCAATATTCTTTAAGTGACCCGGGTGAATATGACCATGCTCTCCTTCCTTCCTCAGTCCCTGTCATGCCCTGATTCATATTACTAGAAATTAATCTGATGATTCAGTTTCACTTACAAATTTTCTCAGGTATGTTTTCTGCTTTGTTTCTCCTATTTCATATCCTTTTGGATATTTTACTTGTGATTACTGATGACATTTGTATTTTGTTTACTATTTTTATTTACTCAAACCAATTTGCAGCTGATATTTTATTTAATCTTACTCTACCCTCTTGATGAAAAGGTGAGGGGAATAATGATGTAAAAAATGGGTATAATTTTCCTGGAAGCACAGGTTAAGTCTGTAATGTAGCTAGGGTAATAAGCAGGGTCTCCTGATTTTCTAAAAATTTATTTTTATTATTATTATTTTTGTTGTTGTTTGTTTTACAGAGAGAGAGACAGACAGACAGATGGACAGAGACAGAGACAGAGAGAAGCGGGAGGGACCAGAGTGGTCTCCATAGCTGTACATCATTAGTTTTCAATATAGTTTTATTCCACAGGTGGGCACAGGGTTGCACAGGAACCAGGCTGGGGGCCTCCCGCATGGGAGGCACATCCAGGCAAGAACTGAACTGGGGGCACACCCCAGTTCAGCATATGAGTCTGCATGGGCTGGGGCCAGGATTTGATCCTTGGACCCTGGGGCTGCAAACTGAGTGCTCAACCCACTGAGCCATTCCGTCATCCCGTCTCTTGATTATTAATACTGTCATTTTGGACTGGTTTCCTCCCAACCCAGTATTTCTAAGTGTTAGGGTTTCAAAGCATTCCAAAATGAGATCTAGTAAAAATTTTGAAATGTAATTGAAAATTTCTCCAAACAAAGGGTTAATTCTATCATTTATAAGAAGTATTAGAGTAAAAACTACTTTCTTTTTCAGAGAGAACTTTAATATTAAGCTAATCAGAAATAAACAAAAACATGTTGCTTATAATACTACATAGATTAGTAAAGAGGAAGAAAAGTTGTTTTTTATTCCTGTAACAAGACTGAGAAGAGCCATTAACATATTTCAAGGGACTGATTTATTTACATGACTTTCTCAGGGTTGAGTCAATGTTTGGAGTCTATTTGGAAATACTGCTTAGCCTTGATAATCTTATAGTTTAGTAATGCTTTAAATAGGAAGACTACATTACTACATTCTGGCTCATCATCTTATTTGGAAGAATATGACTGACTGCTCAAAACTCAGCACTCAGAGGGAACTCTCCTAGATTACTCAGGAAAGGGATTAATTTAGATATCTGAGGTCTTACTTAACATCACAAAACCGTAGACTAAATGCCACTAAGTCAGAGAGCCTTGACTCTTACCTGCTCAGCTGCTAAAGCTTCTCCATAGTTCTCCAGGAAGTTCCCCACAATAACAGAGCCCACAATAGTGAGACCCTTTCCTGCTTTAAGCTGTGAAGCAAAGGTGAGGAGGCGGGGATGCTTGACATGTAAGTCTTCATCTAGTTTCAGCAATACAAGCAACTGAGGCCTGTAAAGAAATTGGTGGAGGTGGGGGATGGGGTAGGAGAAAAAAAACACTTTGGGATCGGGGGAAAAGAATAACAATTCTACTGTTTAATTTAGGAAATCTGGATAAAACATGTAATCTGACAGAGGAAGAGATTAGGAAATGACAGGATGAGAGTCTAGAATGTTTTTAATCCTTCCAGTGTTACCTCAAATTGATCAATCTTCAAGGAAGAATAAAAATGGTAGAAGTCTAGATCATAAATCACAGGAAGAATCAAAAAGAATAAAGGAGTCAAGGATTTGAGACAGTTCAGAACAGGTCCATTATACCAATTTCTTGAGCCATATAATATCCCTATCCTAGAATCAATGAAGCACACATTTCTGTGTTAACTGTGTGCCAAAACCCACTAAAGCTCTGTTGATTTTTCACCTCCAGTTTTTAGTGTGTGGTGGTCCTTCCTCCAGCCGAAGCAAAGCAAATCGGGCTGCACTCAGGGATAGCCCACGGATACCATCACCCCATTCTTTCTCAGCTCTGGGAAAAAAAGGACAAAAGAGCAAGGACAGATTTAAACTATAGCAAGTACAATCTCAAATCAAAGTTTTTTTTCCTCTAAATCTAAAAGTAACATGCACAATGTAGAAGATTAAAACTCTTATTAATGATCGATATAATGCTCTTTACTAGCATAAACTCGCTTGAAAACAGAGTACCGTAATACTACTGTTCCCATCAACAGACTGTACTATACAACAGATCAGAAAAAAGGCTGGGGGTGGGGGGGTGATGGGATGGCTCAGCAGGTTGAGCACTTAGTCTTATAATCCCAGGGTTTGAGGATTGGATCCTGGACTCCACCCATGAGGACCAACATGCTGAACTGGGGTGTGTACTGAATTTGGTTCTCACCGGGGTATGCTTCCCATGTAGGAGGTCCCCAGTAGGGGTGTGCCTCCCACGTGGGAGGCCCTGGGCCCAGTTCCTGCCCTGAGCAGCCCCACCCCCACCTGTAGAGTGAAACTACATTGAAAAGTAGTGACGTACAACTACAAAGACTGCTCTGGGCCCTCCCCTATCTGTCTCTCTGTGTCAAAAAAAGCAATAAAAATAAATCTTTAAAAATTAAAATAAAAGGGGGGATGCTGGGATGGTTCAATGGGTTAAGCACTTGCTTTGCAGCCCTGAGGTCATAGGATTAAGTCCTACTCCTGCCCCGGCCCATGTAGACCCATACGCTGAACTATGGTGTGCTTCCCATGTGAGGGGGCCCCCAGTTCAGTTCCTGCCAGAGCCAGCTTCCATGTAGTAGGCCCCCTCATTCACAGGGGCATGTCTCCCATGTGGGAGGCCCCTGGCCTGGTTCCCGCCCTGCACAGCTCTGCGCACGCCCACCTTTGTGGAATGAGTCTGTTGAAAAAAACAAACAAACCAATGATGTACAACTATGGAAACTGTTAAGAGCCCTCCCCTTTTCTCTGTGTCTCTCTCTATCTCTCCCTCTCAAAAACAATAAAATAAATCTTCAAAAAAAAGAAAAAAGGCTGGGTCACTCACTTTTCCTTCCATTTAACTATTCAAAAACAACAATGTTAAATAGCAATTTGAATTAGGAAATTAATACAGACTCAAAGATTATTTTGAAAATAATAGAAGAAAACAAAACTCAATGTAATCTTTTTATCAGTGTTATTTATTGCTAATTTTCTTTTTTTTTAAATATTTTTATTTATTTACTTATTTTTTGACAGAGACAGAGAGAGATACAGAGACAGAGAGAGAACTGAACTGGGGGAGCTCCCAGTTCAGCATATGGTTCCGCACGGGCCAGGGCCGGGATTCGATCCCTGGTCCCCGCGTTGCAAAGTGAGCGCTCACCCCACTGAGCCATCCCGGCTTCCCCTATTGCTAATTTTCAAAGCTGTTAGGTCTGAGTTGTTACTTAGTTATTTAGGACTAATTTATTTTTTTATTTCAGAGACAACCCCTTGACTGGAGAGATAAGCAAACATATTTATATTTGTGTTATACTTCGTGTAATATTCATTGTTATATAGATGTCCTTTTAGTTATTTTTTCATTAATCCATTCATACTTTCTCAACAGGTTCCCCATGTGATTAAAAGCTGTGTCTGTAAAATGGTTAAGAGAATTAGGGGTACAAAATTTAGTTACAAATGAATGAAGTTATCTGGCTTCTTTTTTTTTTTAATATAATTTTTTTTTAATTGTTTAATTTATTGGGGTGACATTGATTGGTAATAATTAGATAGTTTCCGGATGTACAAGTTCACATCACATCACCTATGCATCACATTATGTGTTTACCACCCAGAATCGGCTCCCCTTTCATCACCATATACCGTATCCAGTGTCCACTCTTGCTTCCCACCCTGCCCCCAACTCTCCCTATCTGGCTTCTTAATGCAATTTTCTTTGAGGTGGCTCTAGCCAATTTGGTACTTGTAGCAGTGATCAAGGTTAAATTCGCAGACTTACCCTTGGTACTCAATATATTTGTAGATCATACCAGCTATTACCATCGCTACGATGGCATAATACCAGGAAGAAATGAACATCAGAGCCAGACAGATACTCATTCCCATAAAAGAGAGGGCCCTAGAAAATTAAAAACAAACACACACACACACAATGTGTTTTCTAAGACACTAAAAAACAAAACAAACAAAAAAAATCCAATCCATTGCAAACAGAACTTTTGAAAAATGCAGTAACAATGAATTAGAAATTACATTTACACAAGTTTTTCTATGTAATGAACTTCTTAGTGCTAGGATTCATTTTAGAAAATAAATAGGAGAGTTTTTTATTTGGAGGTTAGAATCTAATGAACATATAGGGTAAAGAGAAAGAAGGAAAAATTATAAAAGCAAAATAGTAACACAAAAAGTTAATAATAAATTTTTAACTAAAATTAAAGCTAGAAAGAGGATTGGAGGTGTTAAGATCAGTTGAAGACCCAAATTTTTGCCAGATAAAGGTCACATCAACGCCTACCACTGGTAAGTGAAGCACAGAGGGGTCAAAATAAAATTAGCAAAGAGAAATGTAGCAACAAGTTATTTATATTAAAGAACTTTTAGCTTTGAGAGAAAATCAGTGAGAAAGACCTGGAGTGGTAGCTAAAAGTATGATGGCTCCTTTAGACTGGGGAGACTTGAACACAATAGGAGCAGCTATAGTAACATTTTGAGAGCTTTACCATGAACCAGGCACTGTGCTAAGTACTTCAGATTGTCTCAAAACAATCCCATGAGATAGGTAATACTATTAGTCCTATTTTACTAATGAAATTTTTGTAGTTTCTCGTGTTTTGTTGAGGGTTACAAAGCTAGGAAGTAGTAGCACTGACATTTGAACTCAGGTCATCTGACTCCAAAGCTCACACTCTCACCTACTAAATGAAACTGTCTGAGGAAGAAAGTTTGAGAATGAAACTGATGAGAATACAAGAGCAAAGACAGAAAGGAATGAAGTCCAGTGATTAGCTAAGAGGGAAATGGAAAAAGATATATAAAAGGGAAGGTTGTTTTAACATGAAGAATGTAGTAGGATGGAAATATTTATTTCATCAAATATTTATTTGATCTTTAATCTCAAGTGCGTGCTACCAATTATTATAAAACAATACATGAAAAAACATGGTGGTAGGTTGGGAATTCAGGTGAGGATTGAAAGACAAAGATTGTAAAAAGAACCCAGAATCTCCTAGTTTTCTAAGTTCAATGATGAATTTTCTCTGAAAGTGGAGAAAAAGAAGAAAAAAATCAGACTTACCAGTGGTAGTAGCGGAATCGAGGTCTCCAGTTAGGTGTTCGAAGTAATGTTTGCAAGGCACATGCCAAGTTGACAAAGAGGTAACACATGAGAAAAAACCTGGCAGAATAAAAAAAGAGAAATGATTATTATTGTAAAATGATTCTTGAAGGTTTATTTTAAATAACTGGGGATATTTGCTATAATGAAGTCTTTGATTAAGACTAGGAAAGATAAACATAGACCTCTCTCCACAAACCTACTAATCCTCCTAGTTCTCCTTCAGCAATGACACACCCACTCCTTACCCACTCCTGGTGTTCCTCGTTACTCATTCTTGTTCCAATTCACTTCTCAAGTCCTATGAATTCCATATATTTATAAATCTCCACCACTATCAACTTAGTTCAGGACTGCTTCTTTACCAGATTAGTTAAATATGCATAAACTTACAATTTGCATTCCTAGCTCAATTTTAGCTTCCTTCTAATCTATCTCTTATACCAAATTGATCATTCGAAAACAATCATTTTGTTCTTGAAGGATTACCCCCTACTTCCAGGTAAAAGTTACGGACCCTTTGTGACCTGGCTCTCCTACTTCTTTGGTCTGCTGCTCCCAAACATGTATCCTTCACTCCATCAAAGCCAAACTGCTTTCAGCTCTCTGGATGTGCTACATTATTTCACCCCTCAATTCCTTCACACATACCCCACACCTGGAATATCTTTCACCCCTTTCTTGCTTAGCAAACAAACCACTCTTCCATCAACACATAGTGTCATTTCCTTTAGAACACCTTTCTTGAATCTCAGTACATTTAGATGACTCAAGAGCACAAATAGTACTCAGTGTGCACCTTTATCACGGTATTTATCACTATATGGGGATCACTGCTTTCTCCATCTACCACCAGTTCTTTAAGACCGTGTCTTATTCATCTTTGTGTTTCTCAGCATACTGCCCACTGCCAGGTAGGCAGTACATCATCAGTAACTCACAGCTGAATGAATAAAAGCTAACAGTAGTAGTAAAAGCTACAACCAATGGATAATTATCAGAAATAAAGGCAAAGAACATTTGACGTTATGGAGGTTGGAAGAAATCATGACAATTAGCCTTAAATGAAACTTCTCAGGAATATTTATTATTTAGGTTAAGTTATATATGTACTTGGCTCACTCTGTTATCACTACTGTTATATGACTGATGAAAATCAACATATATTACACATCACCTAAGCAAGGATAAGGGAGACAAATACTGGCTCTTACATAGAAAGAATTGGGGCCACAAGATCCAGGGAGGCGATAAGAATTCCCAGCTCTGCAATGGCAGCAGTCAGAAGTAAAGCCCAGGTAGGTTCCCCGTTGGCTTTGCTGTGACCAAAAACCTGTACATAGAAGGGAAATATCAGACATAGGGAGTGTGGAGTATGTCTGAGTCAATGCTCCCTGAGTTCTCTATACTACAGTTTCAGACATCTGAAAGATAGCAATGTTACAACTGTGCTATCTTTTAAACACCTTTCCCCAACTGGCATATAAAATCACACTAGCGATTTAGAGAGTCTCATACTAAATGCTCACATATCTTCATATTATATGATCTAGTAATTCCTAAGCCTACAAAGACCACAATGTTTCTCATAAGACTTAAGAAAAATGGAACAGGACACAGGAAAGGGTCACTCACCCTCAGAAAGGGTATGATGTTATCCTTGGCTATAGCCTGCAGCAGCCGCGGTGCACCTGTGAGACTCTGAAGTCCAGCCCCACAGGTTGAGAAGAAGGAGCCAATAACAATCACCCACGGGGATGGCCAAGATAAGGTACCCACCACCAGATTACCTTTCACAGCATCCCCAAACCTGGGAGAGACATAAAAGTGGAAAAATTTAATCTGGAAATAACTTGAGACTGTTTGGTGCAAGAGTCCTGGCTTTCGGCTTAACTCAGCTTTCGACATGCCTTCCTCGCTAAACTTAATCATTTCTAGCTTTGATACAGAGTGAGAGATGGGTGAGTCTTCTTTTCATTTGAACACTTAAGAGGCCACAGTAGAGTTATCATTTGGACTAATTTCAATATCATGTGTCCCGTGGAATAGGGAGCCTGAGGAGAGTGAGAGAGAAGGGAGAACTGCCTGTCAGTAAACAGAACAAAGTATTTATCATTAAGCTCAGTCTTACATGGGTGTGGTTTGTGCTGCCCCCAAACAATGACAATAACAACAAACTATTGATCACAGATTACCATAACAAATATAATAAAGAAAAAGTGTGAAATATTGCTAATAGAATTACTAATATGACAGACACAAAGTGAGCAAATGCTGTTGGAAAAATGGAGCTGATAGACTTGGTTGATGTAGGGTTGCCATAAACCTTCAATTTGAAAAACAAAACAAACAAACCACTCATATCTGAAAAGAGCAATTAAACAAACTGCCAGAAAATGAGGTATACCTGTATTAGGATTCCTATCTTCAAATAAGTCAATCTAGGAGAGTGATATGAAAACAAGTAGCTGCAATATGGTATGGTGAATGCAATGATACAGCATGTTCAATATGGGGTTGAATAAAAGAGAAGTGGTCATGTTCAGATGAGTCTGGGAAAGTGTCATAGCATAGAAGACACTTAGCCTAGTCTTAGAAGATGAATATAAGTAATTTATGACCCATATGAAGCAAAGGAAACCACACAATTTGTGTGGATAGATGGAGAGAGATCTGAAACAAGGTAAAATTTTAGTTACAGCTGGAGCATAGAGTTTATGAGAGAATGGTAGGAGCTGAGATGAGAAAGAGGTAGACAGGGCCAGATGAAAGTAATGGGTTTTATGGGGTTTTGGTGGGCTCTGAAGCAGAAGGTTTGCATGATCACATTTTGTGTTTAAAAAAAAATCATTCTGGTGACAGCATAGGATTAGGTGGTGGTAAAACTAAAAGGATGATAATTATAATAAGCTAGGCAAAAGATCCTGAAGCCCTGTACAAAATGAATAGTGAAAAGAATGCACTCTATTAAGGTGAAAGGGATAAAGAATAGTGCATAGAATGCACTCTATTCAGGTGAAAGGTGGAATTTACAAGGCTTAGAAATGAACCGGATGAGGGAATTGATAGAAAAAGTCTAGGATGACATGCAGATTTCTGTTTTGAGAAAGGGGCTATTAAGTCCCAAAGATGAGAAAATGGGAAGAGATGTAGCAGGTTTCAGGGAAAGATTTTTCTAGAAATTTCTTGAAAAAAAAAAAAAAATGTATACTCATAGGTGAGAGGAAAGGGAAAAAAACGCAGCAGCCTTCACGAAGGAAATGAAAGTTTTAAGTTTATGTTTAGAATGCCAAACGGGTACATACTTATGTCTTATAGAGGAGATGCTAGAGACACTTGAAAATTATTTTTACTTGCTCAATTCTTTTACTTTTGGTCAGTTGTCTAACAGTTCTTAATGTACAGAGAAATCATTATTATTCAGGCAAATTCACTACTATATTGAAAAGCTATATTCATTGCATCTCACATTAACAACAAACATACTGGCTCTTATTATTCACTAACCTTTTTGGGTTCTCTATATTCTTACTACACATTTATTTTCTAATTATTAGCCATGGCAGACACCTCCAGTTGGGTTTTGAGTTTATTACTGTCTTGGGGCTATGTAGGATCATTAAACACAACAGAAGATAGACACATAATTGTTATAAAGAAATCAACTACTCACTTGTCTCTCAGAACAACGCCTTCAATGCATGCACCAAAAAGGACAACATTGCTTAAATCTACCATACCGAGAATCAAGGAAATTGCCATTCATTCTCTAAGATGAGATAGAAAGTGATCACTCAGGATACAAGGGCTGTCTGGAAACACTCCAGCCATTGTCAATATAACAAGAACGAGTACATGGCTGGATACTTTCTGGACAGCTCTCATTTTTTTCTATCAGTAAAATGAGTTGCTAAATTCATTAATCCTATAAATCCTTCCTTGAATTTTAAAGATGAGGTAGACAGATTATCTGGTGAGAAGCAAGGTGGTAGAAAGCAGGTATCTTTATTACCAGGATAAAAATATTGATCACCCCAGTTCTACTTCATGTTCCTATGTCTAAGACCCAGGCCAGATCCATGAAAAGGATACAGACAAAGGAGGTGGTCAGGATGGCGAGGATAGTGCCAATGGGAATAGACTTTTGAGCATCTTTCAGGTCTCCAGATCTGTTTGATCCAGCCATGATTCCTTTAGAGAAGGAAAAATGAAGAAGTTAACATGACACCCAAGACTAGAGGCAAATCTAAGAACCCTGAGAATATAACTTTGTCTTCTGAGAAAAATCATTCCTTGGGTCTGATATCTTCTACAATAGACAATAGCCCAACTGCTTACCTGTGACAGAGGGAAAGAAGATCCCCACTAGAAGAGTGAAAGAGGTAGTGATGTCAACTAGGACATACTCATGGTTTAAGCTGCCTAAGACATCAGAAGATTTGGCTGAAGGCTTTTCAATGATCTCCCGCTTTGGTAGATAATTACTCCAAAGATTCTCTGCAGTAGTGGAAAAAAAAGGGGGCTATAAGCAGCAGTAGTATGGAAAGAAGATACTGAGATAATTTTCTACCCAAACCACCTTCTAAATCATACTCTTCATTGTATAGTTTTTAAAGGTGTGTATGCTTCTACATGAGCATTTATGTATGCACATACATATCATACAATAAAGCACACAAATAAAAATCTAATTCCCTTTCAAATATAACTTGACAAAAGGCTATGGTACATACAAATGAAGTTAAGTTTACTAATACAAATTACTAAAACTTAAGCAGACTACAGCTAAATGCCCTGAAAAGCTTTTTTATTAGTTGTCAATGCTAGTCTACTTTTTTAAATTAGTCATCACTGCTGTTTCTAACACCTTAATGTAAACTTGTTTACATGCAAAACATTTGTGAACTTAACATTTAAAATAGAAGTTACTTAAGGAAAGAGATTCAGAAATGTAGTGGAGTTAGGAAAACACATGCAGGTGTGGTAACATTAAAATAGTTCCATTCTAATTGTCACTGCAAGAAAAACATTAGCAATTTTACAATAACACAAAAAATATTTTATTATCTCATCATGGCTTCAAATGCGACTCAGCTCTGCTCTCAAAAGGAGGTAATTTTTAGCAGACAACACTGCAATAGAGTCATGAAAAAGGATAAAGTCACTAGTAGAAAAGCAGAAAGATGTTGAATGAAGAACTACATGTTGAGCTTTAGAGGGGAATTGGCACCTGACAGTGAGTCTTCATGGACTACAGAGTCTAAGATGGCAAAACCCATTTTCCTCAGAGAAAGAAGAAAAACTTGTCCCAAAACCTCCTTACTTACCTGTAATGACACCACTAGCCAATCCAGGAATGCCCTGGATTAAAGTGACATTATTGTGAACAAAGTATTCATCACAGGTGGCATTGAAAAACTGACTTGAATTACAGAAGAAGCCCCATAACTTTGATGGTACTGTCATGTTGTTACTTTCCTCCGTCTTAGAGCAAATGTCAAAGTGTCTTGATGAAAGGGTACGATTACCCAGCATGCAGACCCTAAGTAAAAAACAGGGAGATAGATGAAGCAAAGGAAAATGATTTAAAAAAAGAAAATGGGTTAGAAATGGGTTAGTAAATAATAAATCAGTTAGTAAAGGAAAAAAATATCTCATCTCTAAGAGCTTCTACCTTTTAGAATGGGAAAGAAACAAGTATTTATTGACTTGCTTGGTAAATGGTGACTCACAGTTCCTGTCCTTTTAATCCTTATACTGATCTCACAAAATATGCATTAGTATTTCGATTTTGTGGATGGAGGAACTGAAGTTTAGGGAGATTAAAATAGTCTGCCTGAGGTCATACAAGTGGTAGGTGGTAATGATAGAATTCAAATAGAAGAAATGTCTGAAGACACTGTGTTGACTCATCTTCCAAAATGTCTAGCTTATTAACCAATTGTTAGCTCTAAAAGAATCCTGGGGTCCTTTTGTGCTTATAAAAAAAAAATGTCCCTAATTTTATTTTTGGCCTAGAAAAGCCTATGTTTATAACAAACCCCTTGAAAATGTTATGCTAAAGGTCAAACCTTCTGGCTACTGTTTGGAGGAAGACAGCTTGGCTAGAAATAAAAAGCACAATTGCTTTGTGGCCTAAGAGAAAACTGTTTTTGAATTTAAGCCCAGACCCAGTGGGAGTGAGGGTATTTAAGGATAATACAAACATTCACTGTTGATTTTATTTTTTTTCCCTTTAACCCGGAGATATAAATATGAACAAAGGAATAATACACCCACAGTTAAAATATCTCTCAGGAGGAACAAAACAACTTTTTAAATCTGCAAAATGATAGCACACATACGTAATGAACCATGTACCCATTACTCAGCTTCAACACTCAACTTTCCCAGTCTTGTTTTATGCCTTCCCCTAGGTTTTTTTGGGGGGTCTTGTTTTGCTGGAATATTTTAAAGAATATATCACACATCATGACCTTTTACCCACCAAAAATAAGAGAAGCACCAAAGGAGAACTGAAGGCAAAATGGAATTTCCTAAGTTAAGGTATAGCCAGAATGCAGTCTTAGAATTTTTATGACTCTAAAATGGATCTTCAACTAGTCTGCAGTTCCTAGGTGAGCAGACTAAACATTTATGATGGAATCTATTGCTGACATCATTTAGCATATAAGAAATGCTGGCCCGGGAGTCAGAAAATCACAGGGTTCGTGTTCTTGCTCTGCCATTAATTAACTTTGTGGCAAGTCATTTAATTCAATAGTTATGGACCTGATTTTTTTCATCTTGAATAATCTACTTTCCTGTAAGTCAACATAGACTCATGAGTTTGATCCCTGGATGACCCAGAAGACTTTCCAAAGAAAATCCTTATTAAAAAGTTTATAGGGGAAGCCGGGATGGCTCAGTGGGTTAAGCACTCACTTTGCAGCGCTGGGGACCGAGGATCGAATCCCGGCCCCAGCCCATGTGGACCCATGTGCTGAACTGGGAGCTCCCCCAGTTCAGTTCTCTCTCTGTCTCTGTATCTCTCTCTCTCTCTCTCTCTTTCTCTCTCTCTCCCTCTGTCTAAATAAATAAATAAATATATTAAAAAAATAAAATAAAAATAAATAAATAAATAAAGAGATCGTTCATCTGGTGTTTTCTTTAAAAAAAAAAAGTTTATAAACTACACTTAGTGCTGGTTAGTCCTTGTGCCTCTAGTCAAATGGAAAATGGGTGAGCCTTTGAGTCACAGATCTGTACAAATCCATTACTACTTCAAAAAATATACTTTAAGGTACCTGTACTACTTATGGTATATAACATAATCTATATACAGAGATATAAATGCAAGTGATACGACATTTATTTCCCTTTATTTTGTAGGACTAGGAAGTCCATATGCATATGGTACTAACAGAATTAAAAATTCAATGAATTACAGATATGTTAAGTATAAGTTTCCTTTGACTGTCTTGATTTTATATTAATAAAAGAAATCCAACTTTTAAATACTTTATAAAGGTTACTGACAATAACTATATGGTTTTCAAAGCCTTTCATGAACAGTCCAAATACGCACAATTATCAGAGGGCTTTGAAAACCTGTAATATCTCGTATATCCAAATGATGGTTACAATGGCCAGTTCTATGCTTGGGGCATTAGCAAACATGACATAGTTCGCTGGGAAGCTTCCTGCCTAGGTGCTATCTGGGCTTGTCCAAAAGGAAAATCTCAGAGAGACCATGAAATTGTGACTTGAAGTGATCACATCATCAGATATTGTCAATGACTACTAAGTAATAACGGTTAATCAGAGAGACAGACACGTACGAGAATTGTGGAGGGGCAAAAGACGACTTAATGGCTCCAGCATAGATGGCCAAGATGGACACAATGACACAGGCCAGAAAAAGTGAGGCAAACTTGTTCACATAGCGTACGCCGATGAATACCACCAATACCATGAGGACCAAGAAGGCTGTGCCATAGACACGCATGTTATTTAGCATGGCTGCTGACTCCTTGAGTGCATCATCACTACGAAAGATGGCAGCCCGGGGGACAATATACACCTGTTAAGCAAAAGAAGTAGAAAATGAGGTAATTTTAAACTAATCAAGTAAAAGATATTGTAGCTTGCATTTGCTTTCACAAATGAAGCAAAGCTGAGACAGAAAATGGCTGGAGACTTAGCCTAATTCCATAGGATCTAGAATACCTACAGAAATGGGATATCATTGAATTTCTTTTAAGTCTGAAAATCTGTATTTCCAAATGGAAAGAACAAAAAAATGCATTAATAACTTATTCAAAGGTTTATATAAAATAATTGTAATGATTATCTTGGGTCCTACTTCTGCTACCATTAGCTTAAATAGTAAAAAATATATCCCAGTAAATAAATTTAAAAATTATTACTTCATTGGGATAAAGATATCAAAAAAGATAAACTTAATTGCACTTTTCCCCCATTAGCACAAGTCTTCCTCGGAGACTTTAACTTCTTGGTTTTGGTGGTAGGGTGGTAGTGATTGGATGGAAGGAAGGTTACCTGATTCAATCAATCACGTGATCGATTCCTAGATCTGATCACTCAGAAGATTTGATATCAAAGAACAAAATAAATCCAAATCTACATGTTTTCTATACCATAGAACACAATTAGGTCATTACTCACCAAAAAAATTTCAATGGCACCAAGAATATACATGGCTGCTGCAAATGTGGTACCAAGATAAAAGCAGAGGCCAACAGCCCCACCAAACTCTGGGCCCAGTGCTCGGGAAATCATAAAGTATGATCCCCCAGCTAAAAGACAAAATAGAAGGTGATCAGGATAAAGAAAGTATACTAGTAAGAGGAATATAAACAAATCATAAGAATAATAAAAATATTCATGAAGGATATATGTTTCAGGTTTTTGAAAATGCTGAATGTGATAAAAAGTAGATTTGCTAGTGGGAAGGAAGAGATGAAACCTGTATGGCAGTATATACTGCACAACTAATGCTGCATAGGTAGCAGCACAATTTGGCAGTATTAGAAAAATATCAGAGAATTTTTGCTACAGGCATGAGATAGCCCAATTAAATATACTCTAACTAAAAGAAGCTAAAAATGCAATGGAAATTAAAGATTCTAGCCTAGAACATGAACCAAAATTTTAACAGTTTCCTAAAGTCAAATAATATTAGTGTCTATGGCCATCAAAATAAATAGTATTCTATTCCTCAAAAGTTTGTACCTCTGGCTTTAA
The DNA here is from genome assembly GCA_004027555.1 of Craseonycteris thonglongyai. Taxonomy (NCBI): domain Eukaryota; kingdom Metazoa; phylum Chordata; class Mammalia; order Chiroptera; family Craseonycteridae; genus Craseonycteris; species Craseonycteris thonglongyai. Next base: position 35,258 of record PVKE010001009.1, on the reverse strand, counting down.
CAGCATAAATATACAGTAATCACTGATGATCCCAGAAGTCCAATCTTAGCCTACTGACCTGGCACCACTCCATTAGTCGCAATGGCACTCATGGAGATGGCAGTCAACATTGTCTGTAAAGAAAGAGATGGGGAAAGATTGTTACTGTGTCAAAAGGACATTTCTGTACTACCCTCCCACATGTGGACCTCATAGCACTTACCAAACATTTACTTCTACTTCCTATGGAGGAAATTGCCTGTCATACTTAATGGTATGAAAATGAGATGATGTGGTTCAACTCATTACATTAGTCATACTACTATTATCTGAAATATTTTGTTAAAATTACCCTATAGTGTAATCAGTAGGTTAGGTGTTATTAAGGACCACTGATCTCTCTCTCCAGATCTCCTAGCATTGGAAAACAGATTAGAAACTGACTAAAGACTGCCCACAATAACAAGAATAACATTCAGTAAGGAAGTAAACCACTTCAGACTTCTGAGTTCATAAGAACTGGATTTTAAAAATATAACCTGGTAGCAGAGTATAGAATGGACTGTAGACAGAGAGTAGAAGCAGGCAGAGTGACTTGTTAGTAGGCTATGAGTATTATAGAAGTTCGGTGAGAGGTTTAAGGACTGCGGTGGTCATAGTGGAAATATAAAGAAAGGGCTGAATGTAAGAGATTTCAGAGGGAGACATGATCGCCCTTTGCTAGATTGGTTGTAAGAGGCAATCAGGGAGATAAAGATAGCCCTGAAGTTTTAAGACTAAGAAATTGAAAAGAAAAATATATATGGTATAGTACTCAGCTGAGCATAATGCACAGGGAGGATATAATAAATAGTGATATTAACAAAAGAAGTCAGTTGGTAGTTAAATAGTAATTTAAGAAAACTATCAACTTTCATTAAAATTGATAGGTGTGGTTGGGAAACATATATAAAAGAAATTTAAATAAAAGGAAGATCAAAATGTTCTCAGTATGGTGGAGAGAAGATCCAGAAAAAAACATCTGAATTTCTGGGGAAAAGGTAACAGATGAGACTTCAAAACAAAACAAATACTCCTCACTCCCAAAGAAGAATTAGTTTTATTTCTCAACACTATACTGGAGCAGTAAATTCCATTTTCCAACCCATTTTCTGTTCATAACTTTGGTGCTACCAAGCTCAAATGGTGTGTATTCTGAATACTTTGTAGGCTTTATCTTCTACTTCCCAGAGAAGTTTTCCATTATAAATTCTAGTACACCATATTACAGATACAAGCAGTAAGTACCTGACACTAAATAACTGAAAATCCTGTCAATTTTAATACCAAAATAATCTCTCCTGTTAAAATGAATCTTTCCCTAGTTAGTATTCTTTGTTTTATTCCCAAAGACATTAAATGCATAAACTCTCCAGTGCTCTCCAGGTTACAGGTGATCTCCAGGAGCCACCTCAGGACTTACACAGCAGCAGCAGATAAGGACAATAGCAAAGGCCTGAAGAACTCCAGCCGTGCCCACTACCCATGTAAGGCGTAGAAACAGGATCACTCCAAAAATATTTTGTAGACACGGGAGGTAGACACCCATGAAGGTACCCATTTGGGGGGTCTGGAAACAAAGATGTTGACAAAAGAAAAAATTATATAGTCATTTAAAAGGGATGTCTTTATTCCTTTAATTTTATATGAAAACTTGCTGCCAAACTACCATATTAATCTCAAAGCAGTATCTTAAAAGAGGCACCTATAAAATCTCCATCTTCACCACACCTTTTATCATTTCTAACGCTACACATTTTTACATTTCATAGGTTCCCCACATGTTTTTACATAGGCATTTAACCACAAATAAAATTCTGTTCCAAACTGTTAGTTTTCCTTTTTCACTTAAAAATGGAATAATGACTTGATCTTCAGAATTTGATATACATCCTTCATAGCAGTTGGTAAATGTGGTTGGTAAAATAGAGATCTGAGAGTCATTTTACCCCTGAACAACCAAAAAACTAACTTGTAATATTGTTTCATATTTTCATTTTGAGAAAAAAGACTGATATTTGGTCTTTGAAAAATCCAACAACTTCACAACAAAGATACCATCAGCAGATGGGTGTGGATACTCTTCTCTTGAAGTGCTGTTCCCTCTCACTGGACTGCTCTTCCTCCAGCTACCACATGGCTCACTTCCTTACAGGACACAGTTAGGACTCTGATCAAATGCCACCCTGTCAGAAGGGCTTCCCCTGACCAATCTCTCTAAAATAACGATGCCTTTGGCCCTGGCTCCCTTGCTAGCCAGTCTTAGTCTCTTTACCCTGCTTATATTTTTCTTAGAGTATTTATCAACACTTAGTATGATATATATTTTAACAGTTAAAATATCTTAAGGATTGTGTCCCCACACTAAAATTTAGACTGTATAACAATGGGACATTGTACGTTGTGTTTGTGCTATGATCCCCATGCCCAAAACAGCACCTGGTATATAGCAAGCATTCAATAGTTAGTGAGCATAGAGTGATAACTTGGATATTTCCTCCTTTCTTACATATGAGACTCTATTTATCCTTGTTTTCTAAGGCCTCACCTTGGTGGGCTTCTTTTTTCCTTCAGTGATGTTCTCTGCCTCTTCATGTTCCTTTGCTCCTTGAGTCAGATTGGTATAATTGGCCATGCGGTTGAGGAGTGAAGACACCTTTGGTCTGGTGTCCATTTCTTCCTATGAAACCAGAAGTATGGAAGAAATGAGTGATGAAGAACACACTGGAAATAAGCATCAAAATGACCATTCTATCAAAAAACTGCAAAGGAAATGAGAAAATATTTCAAAGGTAAATATTTTAAGAAAATTTACCAATGAGAATTTATCTCCCCACCCCCACCCCCATTAAAATATCACACTTTATCAGAGCTACAAGAATCCTTCTAAGTACTTTAAAAGCTTTATGAATCTAATAGCTTACAGTAAAAACAAAATCATACTGTTTCTGACAGCTGTAACTTCATAAAAAACATTGATAATAGGATCTTTAACCATAGTACCCCCTTTCTTTAGGCTACTAACATTCTACTAACATTTATGGCTATTATTTATAGAACCAAGAATGGATAGGTCAATGAAAAACTTTGGTGATTGAACTAAATATTCACCTTAGACCTTTTCTTGAAGAAAGCTGAGAAAAAGTATTTTAAAAATAGGCACACTGACAGAATTGGCACTCATATTCCTGTCCAAAGCCAAACAAAGGTAGTGCCGGAATAAACTAAGTTCCTTTCAATAACCAGGCTGCAGAGTCCATACTGTCTTAGGTAAGACATGCACATCTTCTAAATCTAGCAGTCTAGTAGACTGCTTTCCTACACTAATTTTTTGTTACTAGTTCTAAGGTAAATGATAAGTCTTCCCAAACAGAGTTTAAGAATATACTTATACTTAGAAGATTTCGAAGTAAACATTTAAATCCCAACTGAATTAGATAGCAAGGTTCTCTATGTACTTGCAATGTCAACATTCCTCTTTCTTCCTTCATAGAAATTTGATTTAATGGCTACTCACTAACCAGCAATAATCAGATTTATAGATTAAATCAACTACAATGATAAGTTATAAGCATTGTATTTTAACAATTAGTTATTAAAATATCTAGCCTGTACTGTTTTAAAACTAAATGGGGTAGAAAATATCAGTTTTGACAACTATGTTCCTGAAATCTCTTCCCAAATTTTCTCCCAACTATTACCTCAAAGAGTGCCAAGTTTTTGTCAAAATATTCATCTCCTTCTTCATAATTGGAATTATTGAGATAAGCATTTCGAGCTTTCTTATGCCCATCATCTAGAAAAAAATAAACCAAGTTAGTTTTTCACTGATATTGAAGAAATGCCAGCACCAAACAACTGCAGTTGACTCTGTATTAACAGAACCCATTTCCATATTCAGATATTAATCTGAGACTGGTAGAACTCAATCAGCATTGCTTGGACAAGGTGGCTTCCTCTCAAACAAGGGCAGAAACAAACCTCATAAGAAGTTAACATGGATCATTCTTTTCCTCTTAACATCACGAAGACCTATGGAAACACTCTTCTTTTAGGATTCTAGTCTAGTAGGCTCTCTTAAAGTTACCCAAATATAGAATGAAAAAAAAGAATACTTATTGAGTACCTACTCAAGACTGTGCTAGACATGGCTACTTTCCACACTATTGCTACTGATAATGGCAGTAAAAGCTCTCTGCCTCCAGGGCAGTCTAGCCTTTTGTAAATGACAGTAGGACATTTAACCAAAGATTACTTTTGTACAAACACTTCCCACATATTTTTTTTTTATATTAAAGGACACACCCCACAACAATTTGGTGAACCAGATAAGAAGAAAAACAGAAAAAGAGCCTGGGGATCCCAAGACAGTAGTGTTTGTGTTGTCTGAGCACTTACTTAATGAACTTTGACTTTTTCTTGTGTAAGTTATATAATTACAATTGTCTGGTAAAAGAGAATTAGAAAAAATTTAAAAAATGTAAATGTCATTTAGAACTAAGATATTAAATATTGAGAAAATAGATAACATAAAAATTAAAGAAATGAATTTAAAGTTATATAACCTTAAACATGTATCAGTTGAGCTTGGGAAACCACAAGCTATCAAAATAAGTGGGTCATGCCAAAGGACTGAAGAGCCTATCTGAAGGGGTTCCCAATGGCTAAATCTGGAATAACATGACCACTAAAAATAAATCATGTAATGGATTAAAATGCAAATATGTGAAATATCAAAAATGATATTTTAAAATCGTTACTTTTGCAGAGTTGCTAAAAAAAAATAACATACAACTTCAAATGTAAAGAATCAAGCAATTATCCTGCCTTTCCTATAACTACTGTATTTCAAGGGTAACTAAATAAAAAAAAATTTCTTCATTATAAAATAAAACCACCCACTTTCAACCCCTGATGTAATAGTATATAAATAGTGTATCTATCTAGGCAATGACCATCAAATGGTTGCTAAAACCATTAGGTGAAAGGCTGAGGTAGAACTTTATAATGGATGGATCAGGGTGATCTGGAACTCGCTAATAATCTTAATATCATTAAATGTGGGACAACACAATCTGCTAATGTAATACAATGAAAAGTACACTGTGCAACCTATAATGCATCCTGACCAAAACAATCGAAGTTAAATCTAATCAAGTCTTTAAATCTGCCAGGTCAAAGAAAACACAGGAGGAACATGTTAAACATTATCACAAAGATACAATCATCAAATTCAGAATGGGGCAAATTCTACATGACAAATACTCTGATTTCTTCAACAAATAAATGGCATAAACTAAAAAACGGTGAACTCACAATTTAAAAGTGACTTAAGAGATATACTTATTTTGCAAGTTATGAAACTTGTTAGAATATAGACTCAAACATCAAATGTAGAACATTTTGAAACAGAGAAATGTGAACATGAACTGGTTATTATTCTTTTAAGGGTAACTAAAATCATATGATGTCTGGTATTTTCTTTAAAATATTCCAGGGAAAATGTTAGGTGGGTGCTTGAAAACACTGAAACTGAGTAATGGTTTGTGGACATTCACTATAATATTCTATCTACTTTTCTGTACCTTTGGAAAATTTATGATAAGTCATAAAAAGGAAAATGTAATTCTTTTCCTATAATGGTTCCAGAAAATTCTAAGTCACACAGCCTAAAACTTTTTTTATTTTAAATATTTTATTGAGAGAAGGTGAGAGAGAAAGGGGAGGGTCCAGAGCAGTCTCCATAGTTGTACATCATTAGTTGTGACATTGTTTCATTCCACACAGGTGGATGTGGGCCACATGGGGAGGGAACCAAACTGGGGGCAGGCAAAAACCTTCGAGGCCATCCCACCGGTTACCAGTTGTGCTGCAGTTCAGCACATGGGTTTATATGGACCAGGGCCAGAATCAATCCCTGGACCTCACAGTTGCAAGGCACATGCTCAACCTGCAGAGCTATCTCAGCATCCCTGAATATGATCACTTTTGAGTTATTCATTTATTAAATTAATTCAACAAGTATTTATTAAGTTCTTATGATATGCTGGGCATTATTCTAGGTCCTGAGGACACAGCAGTGGACAGGCAATTAAAGATGCTTTCATTGTAAGCATACTGAAGTAATAGAAGACAGAATATAAGTGAAGAACATAACAAAACCAAAAAATGACATTTCAAGAAGCAGTAAGTTCAATGAAATAGGTACTGAGATAGATTATGACTGGAGAGGGGAAGGACAACTTCAAGTATCATTGGTGTATTGGTAAGCAGGCCCTCCAGAATTTAAAAACAAATAAAGGGGGGGAATGCCAGGATGGCTCAGTGGGTTAAGAGCTTGCTTTGCAAGCCTGGGATCCAAAGATTGAATCCCAGCCTTGGCCCATGCAGACCCATGTGATGAACTGGGGTGTGGCCCCCAGTTCGGTTCTCCCTCGGGCGAACTTCTCTTGTGAGAGGCCCCCGGTTCGGTCCCCAGCTCTTGGGGGGCGCGCCTCCCATGGGGAAGGCCCCAGTCCTGTTCCTGCCCTGCGCAGCCCCCCTCCCCGACTCACCTGTGTGGGATAAAACCATGTCGAAAACTGATGACATACAACTATGGAGATGGCCGCTCTGGGCCCTCCCCCTTCTCTCAAAATAATAAATCTTTTAAAAAACAGAAAGAGATTTGAATACTGCGTTATCATTAAGTCATTAATGGATATAAAGTTCTGCATCCAAAATGAGAGAATATACATTTTAATCAATCATACTTGGAAAATTTATAAGAAGTTATATACTAGAGCTTAAAGATTTAACAAATTTGAAACAGGTATCATATGGCCCAAAATCTTGTTCTAACTTGTATAAAAACAATTAAGAACTTAATTATAAAGAGATAAAATTTTTTTTTTTTGACAGAGAGAGAGAGACAGAGACAGAGAGAGAACTGAACGGGGGAACTCCCCAGTTCAGCATATGGGTCTGCACGGGCCGGGGCCGGGGCGGGACTCGATCCCTGGTCCCTGGTCCCTGGTCCCTGGCGCTGCAAAATGAGCGCCCAACCCACTGAGCCATCCCGGTTTCCCCTAAAGAGATAAATTTTATAATCCTTACAAATTTAGAACTAAAAAACACATTGTTAAACAACTCAAGGATCAAAGATTAAAATAATTAAAAATCTGAATGACAATAAAAGCATCATCTATTGAAACTTGTAGGATCCAGCTAAAGTAGCATTTCTAAGGAAAGTAATTGCCTTAAAACTTTACATTACCATAATAAAAATAAAAATTATATGAGCTAAGTACCTATTTTAGGAAGCTGGAAAACAGCAGACTAAATCTCAAGACAACAGAAGGAAAAAGGTAACTATATACTAGCTGTCTTTTGGTTAAATGTCATTTTCTGTTTTAGGTAGATCTCTTATAGACAGCAAATAGCTGTATTTTTTAAAATCTGACAATCTGTCTTTTTAATTGTCATGTTCGGTACATCAACCTTACTGATTAGTATATTCTATCATCTTTTTATTTCTTTGTCCTTTTTTCTCTATGATTCATTTTCATATTCTCAGCCTGGATTTGTTTTTTTACTTACTACATTTTTTTCTCTATCCTCTCTTGGGGTTACCACACACTACTTCTATTCTTTTAGCTTTTTTATCCTTTTTCCACTGAGATTACCTTTTAGTTCCTCTCTCTTATTCCATTTTTTTCTCTATCCTCTCTTGGAGTTTCTTTACTCTATTTCTATTCTTTTAGCAATTACCCTTGAAATTTTACAACATATTTTACTTAAAAACAAACACAAAAAACAATGGGTTAAACAATAGCTTTTCATCCTCTCAAACAAATCAAAGACTTTCAAACATTTCAGTTCCAACTCTCTCCTCTACTTACATAATTGTCCAATATTTCCAGTAGTCTGTTTTGGTTTTTTTTACTCCATAAATAAAACACTAAAATTATATCAGAGACACAAACTTGACTTGGGTCAAAAGCCATGTTCACCTTTTTATTTGTTCAGTATTATTCATTGCATTTGAGAACACTAGTCTGGCATCATTTTCCTTGTACTTGAGGTACACTCTTTAGAATTCCTTTACAGGAGGGTTTCTTAAACTCAGCACTATGAAATTTTGGATCAAATATTTATTTATTGTGGGGGAACTGTTGAGTGCATGGTAGGATGGTTAAGGATATCCCTGGTCTCTATTCACTTAGATGCCAGTAGCATCTCCAGCAGCGACAAAAAAATTTCAAAATATTTCCAAATATTCCGTAGGGGGCAAAATCATCTCTAGTTGAAACCCACTAGTTTAGAGAAAGTCTTGTGATGAAAAATGTCCTCAGCTTTTATTTACCTACAATATCCTGTATTTTGCACTTATTCCTGAGTGTCTTGCTAAGCATGGTTCTAAGATAATAAAAATTTTGCAAACACTTTAAAACATTGTTATGTTTGCTATGGAGAATACCCATCATTCTGTTGTTCAAGATCTATTTTTTAGGTGTTGTGCAGCTCTCATTAAGATATGTCTATGTGTGGGGAAGCTGGGATGGTTCAATGGGTTAAGCATTTGCTTTACAGCCCCAGGGACTGAGAATTGAATCCCGGCCCCGGCCCGTGTGGACCCATATGCTGACCTGGAGTGTGCTTCCCAAGCAGGAGGTCCCCAGTTCAGTTTTCACCACCCCTGGTTTGGCCCCTGGCCCCTGGCCCCTGGCCCCCACCCACCTGTGTGGAATGAAACCATGACAAAAACTGATGACGTACAAATATGGCGACTGCTCTGGGCCCTCCACCTTCTCTCTGTCAAAAACAGTAAAATAATCTTAAAAAAAAAATACGTCTACCGGTAGGTATAGTTTTCTTTTTGTTCACACATACTCTTAACCTGTTTCTAATGTACTTCTTCATTTTTATATCAATATATTTTTTTAGAAGTTCCATTTGTTTTCCTTCTCTCTAAATAGTCTTTCATTCCTGAGTAGTATGCTCATCTTTCCTAATTGAATCCTTTATTGACTTGACATTTAACAGACTAAGGAGACTTCATCCCTCTTGAGGATTACAGGAGTCAGAGTCCCAGCTTCAGCATACTATTTCCCTGTGGCTCAATAGCCTTAACAAAAGTGTTACTGTAAAAATCTGGCCTCAGAAGGTTCCTGCTCCATCCTGCTGCCTGCTGGTCCAAGCCATCTCCCAGCAGCTCTGGCTCCCATTGCTGCAGTCCTGACACATCTACATTTGGGTTTACGCTAGTCTCAAGTGCAACCACCTTAACTTTCAGGCAGTCTGGTCCTGGCTGTTTCTTGTCCACCTCCCATGTGTTTGCTTGCTTATTTTTTAGAGGTGAAAAACGTCCCTGGAGACTTTGTTTACATTTGCAAGACCAATGATGACTCCAAGATTGTCCTATCCAAGGTGTACTTGCAGTGGAGTTGTGGAATGGGAGGGTCCCATCGAGCCCCTGGAGTGGTTATATTGAAAGGCATCAATCAATTTTTTGGTCTGAATATCTTGGTGGGAAATCATGCTGCTTCAGGTGTACAGCCTTCAGAAGTCTGGGTTACTACTGTGAACACAGGAAATCCCCAAATGGAATGGGAGTTCTAGAGTTTCTGAATAGCAAATAATCTTACTCTGTAGGAACTAAAAACTGAATCCATATGCTAGGGCTGTTTTAGGATACCAAGAAGACTCCTTTGGAGGATACCTACTGAGACTGGCCTCAGTAATACTTTGAATTAAATAGCCCATCATTACTTTTATGTTCTTTTTCTTCTAATTTTACTAGCTAAATAATGCTGATATTACTGTGAAACTCACTGCTGTTTCATTGTATAATTCAAATGAAAACTGATAGGCGTGTCATTGGTTACACTGAAGATTTCCATTTTTTATGGTATTCTTTTTTTTATAAACAGAAAAATGCGTATTAAATGTCTTGCTCTTTATAAAAACGTTATTGTTGTGGTGCTATTACTTTTATAATGTTGCTTTTGTCAGTTACCACTTTACACTACACTGTGCCTACATAAATCTCAAATTCTTCCCTTAGCCTTCTGGTCTTGTTAAATGGCCTTTTGCTGGTATGAACTGGGGGGAGAAGTAAATGTACTTAATTTCCCTTGTCACAGGTCTAAATATGAATTATGTGACTATGTGAAAATGAAAGGTCTCAAATGTTATAAATTATTATGTTTTTTATTTTAGAGTTTGTTAAAGTCAGTAGTCAAATAAAGAGGTACACAGATGGTCAGTCACTGTATTTCTACAGTCTTTAGCTCTTTTTCTGTGCAATTTATTTGAAGAAACTATGTCATTTCTTCAGTAGTTTCTGATGGTCTGAATTTTGGTGATGGCATCTATGTAATGTTATTTAACATTTTATTCTTTTTGATATTTCCTATAAATTGGTAGTTGGGTCTAGAGCTTAACCACACTTAGTTTTTTTAGGTGAGAGAGGAAGAAAAACTCCTTTATAGTGTGGTATTTTGATCTATCATAGAAGTGCATGTCATCTGGTTGTCTTTCTCTATGAGATAGTAGCAGCTGTTGATGATTAATGGCTAGATCCATTAATTTTATGGGGAGTTACAAAATGGTGAAATTTTGATTTTATTATTATTTATTAGCTGAATTACTTTTATAAACAGACATTCCTTCTAATATACTATTTGGTTACCCATTGGTATAGCTACCGGCCAGATAAATACTTCATTCATTCCGTCTTTTCATCAATTCTCAGAATAATGAATTGATTCACTAAAATACTCTACTGGTGACCTTTTTTTAAAAAGATTTATTTATTGTTTTTGACAGAGAGAGACAGAGATACAGAGTCAGAGACAGAGAGAAGGGGGAGGGCCCAGAATAGTCTCCATAGTTGCACATCATTGGTTTTTCCACATACGGTAGTTTCATTCCACAGGTGGGCGTAAGGCTGCACAGGGCAGGAACTGGGCCAGGGTCTCACCCTGGTAAGAACTGAACTGGGGGTACACCCCAGTTCAGCACATGGGTCCGCATGGGCCGGGGCTGGGATTCATTCCTTGGTCCCCAGGGTTGCAAAGTGAGCGCTTAACCCACTGAGCCATCCCGGCTTCCCCAATTCATTTTTTTAAGCATCATTATTAACTCATAAAATTACATATTGGATAAGTTTCAATCAAATGTTTTTTCTAAATCTATTAAGATGATTAAATGTTTCTCCTTTAATCTGTTAACATGATGAATTACATTAACTTGATTTTTAATAGTAAGCCAACCATGTATTTCTAGCAGGCACCCAACTTGGTTACATGGACAATTTAAAAAATATATTGTTTGATTCAGATTGAAAATATTTTGTTTAGGATATTTGTATCTGTGTTCATAAGTAAAACTGGCCTATTCTTTTCGCATATTGTCAGTAAGTTTCAGTATCAAGGTTATGCAAGGCTCAGACTGAGTTGGGAATGTTTACTTGTTTTTCTATTCTGAGAGAAACTGTAGAAGAGTGGAATTATTTTTCCTTGACTGTTTTGTAAAACTTGTTGTTAAAATGCCAAGGCCTACTGCTCATTTTCTTACTTCTAAATTTTAAAATTGAAAATTATGCATACAGAGAGAGAGATCATAAGTCATAAGTGTACAGCTTGATTCTTTATCACAATAGCAGTTTCACCCTTTCATATATTTCCTCAGCCTGACCCTGAGTGTTGCAAGAGATCTGATGAGTCAGTGGGAACAGTACGTACATTAAAATAGCTGCACCCTTTTGACAAGAAAAACATTTAGAAGGTCTGGAAAATGCTACTATAAATTCTATTCAGCAGGCAAGGCAACTGAACCAGTTTTTCATCTACTAGGCCAAATTATCCTAAATGAGCTTTTTATAAAGAGCTGACAAGATTTTAGATTTTTTTTTTTTATTGTTTTTGATAGAGAAGAGAGAGAGAGAGAGAGAGAGAGAGAGAGAGAGAGAGAGAGAGAGAGAGAGAGAGAGAGAGAGAGAGAGCACGAGCTGAACTAGGGGAATTCCCCAGTTCAGCATATGGGTCCGCATGGGCCGGGGCCAGGATTCGATCCTTGGTCCCCAGGGCTGCAAAGTGAGCACTTAACCCACTGAGCCATCCCAGCTTCCCTGACAAGATTTTAATTGAAGCTATCAATGCCTTTTTTGAGAAACTATAATTAGAAAATATAACAAAATGTCATCTTTCACTCTTTTGAAAACAACATTTAAAAAATAAGCCAGTCTTTTAAGAATTTTGAGGCTGTAGTTAAAATAAAGATACTTAAGATGGGAGACAGAAGATGGCAGTTATCTGAGCATGAGAAAAAAGGAGAATATAATCTGACCCAATGAACCTAGAAGACAAAACCCAGGATAAGAGATGAACTTACTCATACCTGAGAATCTGGCAAGAAGACTGGATAAATTCCCAAGTTTGTTTAAAATGGAATGCAATTGGAGGTTGCCAAATGAGATTCATGTTTGGAGTAGTCTCTTTTCAAATACTATTAGGGTTTTTGGCTAATATTAACAGAACCTTTCCTTCACAAATGCATATGATATCTTTTTGTGTTTGATTCACTGGCTCTTTTACTACAAGTGCTGTCTGTATTGGAAATAAAATCCAGCTTAGTAATACTGGAATAGTACCAACTCCCCCAACTGTACATTTCATTAGCTATGTCCTTCCCTATCTCCATTGCACACATGTTCCTGGTCATATAATGAATTACTCTCAAGCTTCGCTACCTGTCAGGTATGTATTAGAGACTGAAGCAATTTAATAGTTTTGGGAGAAATATACTTTTCACAGTATAACTAAAGCTTTTAATGAAATCTTAACCATTCCTGATTCAAGTATGAAATTTTTATATTCAGGAGAATAATTTTGAACAGTTAAATAAACTAACCAACAGAAAAAAAAAAAGAAAAGAAAAAAAAAGGGAATGGTTAACAGCCCCAATACCATGAGGCTAAGAACCCTGGTGATCAGATTTCTAGCTATGTTAATTTCAAATCATTTACTTAACAAATAATTATTTATTGCTTCAGGTGTCAGGTACTATTACAGCATGAAACTCACTCAAAGGAATGAAAAGACCAGAAACTTATGTCATTAACCTCAAAAGAGATGAAAAGGAGTATTCTAGTTTCTTTAACTAATACTCTGAAACTTTAATAAACAAATAAGTCAAGTACTTTAACTATTTCATATTTTTGATAACATATTTTTCCACAGATGCTTTGCATATATTCAAACAGCTAAAAGGTCACCAATGTAAAAATCAAAATAAGACTCAAACCAAAAGATATATACACATAAAATGGCTGTTAATTTATTTAGAATTACCAACCTCATTCATAATTAAAGTACAAATACAAACTAAGAGATGACATTTTTTACCAATTAGATAAAAACACTTATGATTGATAATACCTATTTAAAAATTTTTATTACATTTATTGGGGGTGACAGTTAATAAAATTATATAAATTTCAAGTGTACAATTCTGTATCATCTGTATATTGCATTGTATTCACCATCCAAAGTCAAACCTCCTTCTGTCACCATATTAGACTCCCTTCACCCTCTTCTAGCATCCCCTACCTCCAATTTCACTCTTGTAACCACTGTACTCTTACTAAATCTATGAGTTTTATTTTGTTAGTCTTATTTGTTTGTGCATTCAGTTTTATACCCCACATGACTACAATAATATGGTTCTCGATTTTTTTTTGTCTGATTTATTTCACTTAGCATGATATTCTCACAATTCATTCATGTCACAATTGGCAGTTTTTCATCTTTTCTTATGGCTGAGTAGTATTCCATTGTATATACGTACCATATCTTCTTTATCCAGTCATCAAAGAACATTGGTTATTTCCATGTCTTGGCTAATGTTAATAATACTGCAATGAACATACAGGTACATATATCTTTATGAATAAAATTTTCAGGTAGATACCCAGAAGAGGGATTGCTGGGTCATATGGTATTCTATTCTAAATCTTTTGAGGAATCTCTATACTGCTTTCCATAGTGGTTATTCAAATTATATCCCCACCAGTAGTGTATGAGGGTTCCTTTTTTTCTACAACCTCTCCAACATTTGTTATTACTTGTCTTATTGATAACAGCCATTCTAACAGGTATGAGGTGGTATGTCATTGAGGTTTTGATCTGTATTTCCCTAATACCTAGTGAAGTTGAGCATCTTTTCATATATCAGTTGGCCATTTGTATGCCTTCTTGGGGGAAATGTCTGTTCAAATTCTCTGCCCATTTTTTAATCGGATTTTGTTGTTGTTGTTGAGTTGTACAAGTTCTTTAGTATTCTGGATATTAGTCCCTTATCAGAGGTATTGTTTGAAAATATCTTCTCCCATTCAGTTGGTTGCCTTTTTGTTTTGTTGATGGTTTCATTTCCTGTGAAGACGCTTTTTAGTTTGATATAGTCCCATTCATTTATTTTTGCTTTTACTTCCCTTGCCTTTCAGGTCAAGTACATAAACTCTTCTCTAAGACCAAGGTCCATATGTTTAGTACCTATGTTTCCTTCTATACATTGTGCTGTTTCAAGTATAATATTTAGGTCTTTGATCCATTTTGAATTAATTTTTATGTATGATGACAAATAGCAGTCTAGTTTCATTCTTTTGCATATGGTTTTCCAATTTTCCCAGCACCATTTATTGAAGAGGATTTTTTCCATTGTATGTTTTTGGCTCCTTAGTCAAAAATTATTTGCCCATATATGAGTATATGTGGGTTTATTTCTGGGCTCTCAATTCTGTTACATTGGTCTATGTGTCTGTTTTTCTGCCAAAATGATGCTTTGATTACTGCTGCTTTGTAGTGTATTTCAAGTCAGGAGTGTGTTACTTCCAGCTTTGTTCTTTTTTCCTCAGGATTGTTTTGGCTGTTTAATGTCTTTTATAGTTCCATATAAATTTTAGTATTGTTTGTTCTAGTTCTGTGAAAAATGCTACTGGCATTTGATAGAGATTGCACTGAATCTGTATATTGCTTTGGGTAATATGGCCATTTTAACTATGCTGATTCTTCTCAACAATGAACATGAAATGTCTTTCCATTTCTTTGTTTCTTCTTCAATTTCTTTTAATAATGTCATGTAGTTTTCACTGTTTAGGTCCCTCACTTCCTTGGTAAGGTTAGATATTTTATTCCTTTTTTTTGCAATTGCAAAAGAAATTTGAGATTTTTGTTTTTCTTTCCATTTATTTTTGTGAAATTTCATTGTTGGTATATAGGAACATAATGAACATTTGTGCATTGATTTTGTACCCTGCAACTTCACTGTATTTGTTTATTATTTCTAATAGTTTTTTGGTGTAGTCTTTAGGGTTTTCTATATAAATAATCATGTCATCTACAAAAACTGACAATTTGACTTCTTCATTCCTGTTTGGGATAATACCTAGTTTTTGATGACAAGGAGCCGAGTATGCCTCCATGCTTTTTATTGGTGGGGATTTAAGTTTATGAATCTATTTGAAAATGGACATACCCTCTGAGCAAGTAATTCCACTGTTAGAAATTTATTCTACAAATATATTGACAATGAGAATGCAAGAATATATGTATAAGATGTTTACTGCAACATCATTTGTAACAGTAAAATACCTGTAAATAACTTCAATGTTCATGAACAGGGAAGTGGCTGAGTAAAATTACAGTTTAGGAATACAACACAATACTCCTTTATCACAAAGAAAGGAGGCAGATATTTATGTACTGACATAAGACGTCCAAGATAAAATGTTAAGTGGAAAAAAAGGAAGTCACTGAACAGTTATATAATATAACTTCAATGATAGAAAAAGGCATAAAAAGATAGTCATACATTATATGAAATGTATAACTAAAAATTTCTAGAAGAATTCCCAAGAAAGGGTCAACAGTATCTCGGGGGAGTAGAGGTGAGGTGGTGGGGAGAAGATACTAGAAGTCTTTTACTTTCTTTATAGTATATACTTTTTTATTGTATGAACTCCT
Source organism: Craseonycteris thonglongyai (assembly GCA_004027555.1). Lineage (NCBI taxonomy): Eukaryota > Metazoa > Chordata > Mammalia > Chiroptera > Craseonycteridae > Craseonycteris > Craseonycteris thonglongyai. The sequence continues at coordinate 19,236 of PVKE010001009.1, read as the reverse complement.
TACCTAAGTATGTTTTATTTTTATATTTAAAAAATTATATTAGTTTTGGGATGCTGGGATGGCTCCGTGGGTTGAGCATCTCTTTGTGGCCACAGGGTCCTAGGATTGTGTCCCGGCCCTGGCCCATGTGAACCCATGTACTGAGCTGGGGTGTGTGCCTCAAGTTTGGTTCTTGCTGGGGCCCCTGGGGAGGCCCTTGGCCCAGTTCCTGCCTATATAGCCCACGCCCGCCTGTGGAGTGGAACTGTTACTGAAAACTAATGATGTATGGCTATGGAGACTGCTCTGGGCCCTCCCCTTTCTCTCTCTCTCAAAACACACACACACACACACACAGAGAAAAAAATAAAATAAAATCTTTAAAAAATTATTAGTTCTGAGATGTTGTGAATGTCTTTGTCAAATTACAAGTTAACTGCCATTTAAATAAGAGATACTTATTCCATGACTTATTTCACAGAAAAAAAATCAGAATATCAATTTCTATGGCTCACTTGAGGCCATGCTATTTATGAAGTACTTTCAGTAATTAAAGTAAACATAAGACCAAGAAAAATGATAGGAAGGGAAAAGAAGCTGCAAAACCTAAGATATTACAGAGTATAATATCTTCTTTTCAAAATTATGAAAAAAAGCTCTAATTCTTACAGAAATTTTTAAAACCACAGACCAAGTAAAATTACCTTTTTTATTATTTGAGGTATAACTGACATACAACATTCTATTAGTTTCAGATGCATAACATAATGCTTTGGTATTCGTATTAAAATTATTTTTAATATAACTAAATTGACTCTTAGAAATCAATTGCAGAAGTAGTTTCCTAAAAGTCACCTAGTTGAGAATAGAAACAGGAGGAAAAATAAACAGAGTGAAAATTAGAAAAGGAGGAGATGAAAAATAAGAATTAGAGAAGGGAGTAAAGTCTGCTAGTGTAAGAAGGAAAAAATGTGACTTTAGAGAGTCAATCCCCATAGTAATACTATACCTAACAGCTGGCTGTGTTCCCCTGTGATGGAGTTCTGACTCGGGTCTGAAAAACAAACAATTGAAAAGAAAAGAAAAAGATGAATGATCAAAAAAAATAATTTCTTAAAAAACAGCAACAAAAGTCAACCAAGGAAATAAGGGAAAAAAAATTTTTTTAGTGTTCACGAAACATTAATGAAAGGATAAAAAATATATAGTAAACTATTATAAAAAATAATCACGTTGCTTTCTTGCAACAGAAATACCACACAACTCAGCAATTTCAATCCTGGATATATAGCCAAAAGAAATTAAAACAGAAACTCAAACAGGTACTTGAATAATGTTTATAGCAGCATTACTCACAATAGCCAAAACATGGAAAGAATCCAAGTGTCCTTCAAGAGATGAAGAGATAAAACAAAATTTGGTATATATGTACAATAGAATATTTTCAGTCATAAAAATGAATTAAGTTCTGATACAAGCTACAACATAGATAAACCTTGATAATATTAAGTGAAATAAGCCGGATGCAGAACAAATATTTTATGATTTTACTTATATGAAATATCTAGAAGAGGCAAATTTATAGAGAAAGGAAATAGTTTAAAAGATATCAGGGGCTGGAAGGGGTGTGAGGGATGGGATGCTATTGTTTAATGAGTACAAAATTTCTGTTTAGGGGATGAGAAATTTTGGAAATAGTGGTAATGGTTGCATAACATTGTGCCATGAATTATGCTCTTAAAATGGTTAAAATAGGGAAGCTGGGATGGCTCAGCGGGTTAAGTGCTCGCTTTGCAGCCCCAGAAACCTGGGATCGTATCCTGGCTCCAGCCCATGTGGGGCCATATGCTGAACTGGGGTGTGCCCTCAGTTCAGTTCTTGCCAGGGCCTATGCGGGAGGCTCCCGGCCTAGTTCCTGCCCTGCACAGCCGTGCGCCCACCTGTGGAATGAAACTATATGGAAAACTAATGCTCAACTATGGAGACTGCTCTGGGCCCTCCCCCTTCTCTCTGTCTCTCTCTCTGTCAAAAACAATAAAAATAAATCTTAAAAAAAAAAAGGTTAAAATGGTAGATTTTGTGTAATATATATTTTTCCACGATAAAAAGTAAATTTAAAAAAATAATCATACAAATTTGACCAAGCAAGACTAGTTTCATGAAGTTGATTCAGGGTTACAACATGAATTAAATTTCCTTTTCACTGACAAAGAAACATATGACATATGACCATAGTAGCTCAAAATCAAGACACAAGTAAAGCATTCATAACTATCAGCAGTTATGTTCTGACTTGACTTTAAGATTAAAATGACATAACTGAATTTTATGACTACTTACTTCGTCAGTAATCTACCATAAAAATTAGTGGCCATAAGCCAAGTTCCTAATGCAAGACATATTAATAATCACCATTTAACAACCAACCATTTGCTTATTTTAAAGGATTAAAAAGAATTAGGGCTAAATATGGAAAAGATTCAGTTCTACTTTACTCAAAAATTAAGTCTCTTAAGATTACAGAGGACTACATCTGGCTTCCTGAATGTATCCAGAGAATAACTTTTAGACCAGGGATAGGGTGGGGTCTGTGAACAATGGGAAAAAAAGTTACATCTTTATTTTCACTAACCTCTAATTGAAGTTTAGTATTTTCTCCAAATGTAATGTAGACAAAAACTACATAAAAGTACCTGTGATTTTATAAAGAATAGATATTTTCATATCACATTGCAGTCACTGCATATATTTCAATAACTTTTAGATTCAATACTACTTTGAAAGGATGGCTGCTAGGTCTTATTCAATACATTGATAAAGAAGCACTTATATGAATTATTAGATCCCAAGTTTAGTATTTTGATAACTGTACTTTAGTGTAATAGGGTTCTTTTTAATCATACTACACGTATTTATATTTGTATTACTGTAGCATTTTAAAAACATTCTGAAAAGGAATTAGGAGATTTTAGGCTGCCAAAGAGGTCCAAGATACAAAACAAATTAAAAGTTAGTGTTTTAGACAAAACTTATATAATGTTTTCCATGGTGTTTATAAATATAAATGGTAATTAAATCTAACACTTTGAGCATCACAGATTCAAAGAACCAATCAGAATACTTAACAAATTGTGGTTTCTGATATATAATACATACTAGAGTTATGTACTCCACACACTCTAATCAAGGAGGAAATAAAGTAGAAACCTGATTCCGTCAAATGTGTTAATTGCTGTATGCATTTTAAGATGTATTTATAGATTTTCATCTTTAATTTGGTTTTGAAAAAGAGAAATTCTACATTTTTCTATTCTAACATATTTTCCCAACATATCAGCAAGTGAATTCCCAGATTTCCTTTGAATTCATCTTATTTCCTATCTAAATAATATGGTTCACTAGTGAATTCTTCTAAACATTCAAAAAAGAATACCTTCTCAAACTCTTCCAAAAAACAAAAGTGGTAGGAATACTTCCAGACTCATTTTATAAGGTCAGCATTACCCTGATACCAGACAAAGACACCACAAGAAAAGAGTATCTCTGATGAACATCAATGCAATAATCCTTAACAAAATATTAGCAAACCAAATTCAACAATACATTTAAAGGATCAAACACCATAACAAAATGGGATTTATCACATCATGAGAAAAATATTCTGTAACTATGTATAGTTAAAGATGTTAACTAGACTTAATGTAATCATTTCACAATATATAAAATTACCAGAGGGAGCAGTATCCTGATACATAAGATATTCTGCTTAAAAGTAAAGCTTGGGGAAGCCGGGATGGCTCAGTGGGTTGGGCGCTCACTTTGCAGCGCCGGGGACCAGGGATCAAATCCCGGCCCGGCCCGTGCGGAACCATATGCTGAACTGGGAGCTCCCCCAGTTCAGTTCTCTCTCTCTCTCTGTATCTCTCTCTCTCTCTCCTCTGTCAAAATAAATAAATAAAAATATATATAAAAAAAAAAGTAAAGCTCAGGGAAAGCTGGGATGGCCCCGCGGGTTAAGCACTCGCTTTGCAGCCCTGGAGACCGAGGATCGAATCCTGGCTCTGGCCCATGTGGACCCACATGCTGAACTGGGGTGTGCCTCCAGTTCAGTTCTTGCCGGGGCCTATGTGGGAGCCCCCGGCCCAGTTCCTGCCCTGTGAAGCCCTGCGCCCACCTGTGCAATGAAACTACGGTATATGGAAAACTAATGCTGTCTACTATGGAGACTGCTCTGGGCCCTCCCCCTTCTCTCTGTCTCTATCTGTCTCTCTGTCTGTCAAAAACCAATAAAAATAAATCTTAAAAAAAAAAAAATTACCAAATCATTATGTTGAACACCTGAAACTAATATAAGTTGGTATGTCAATTATACCTCAAATCGATAAAGATGAAAGAAAAGATATGGGTTGTTCTTGCACATAAAATAAAGTAGAAATAACAGTCCCATAGTAAGTTAATATATTAGATCTTCTCCCTCTCCCTGCCCTCATGAAGTGGAAAATTTGGACTCCATCATTATAGAGAAGCAGATGTATAATAATATGGAAGGAAAAATGAAAAAAAACCCTAAAATTCTAAAGAATTTTAGAATCAGAAGAACTTTGGTCATCTTCTAAATCTACTTTAGTGATTCTAAAAGAAAAGTTTGAGAGGAGTTAATAGCATCTTCTATTTTTCTCCCTAAAACTATACCAACACTCAAGATTTTGATTCCCAGCTACCATACTTAATGGGAATGCCTTTATCACTCAGGTCTGCTAGGACAGAACAAAGTTGAGAACCTTGGATCTTAGTATTTATAGCTCAGAAGACAAACACCTGGGTTAATAAGTGGCCAAAGACACATCACACTACTACCAAAAGAGAAAGGTTAGAGATATACGAGGTCTGACAATTAAGTTCACAAACTTGACACTGTGCGTTTATGCTGGCAGCACGGTACAAACAACTCAGTAAGGTTTCATAGTCTTGGTATATCAGTGTCTCACAGCTGTGTTCGTGTCAACGTGTGATGGTGTTTTGCTGAGTGGCATTCATTACTGTTGTTGCATGTTTTTGTGTGCTGTTGTGAGAATGTTGGAGCTTGAACTAAGAGCAATGAACAAACATTACATGTCTTGTTAAACTTGGAAAGAGTATAAGTGAAATCAGGGACAAGTTAGTCCAAGTTTATAGGAATAATGCCATGAAGAAAATGGCAGTGTACAAATGGATTAAACGTTTTTTTGAGGGGAGAGAAAGCATCACTACTGAAGAGAGGTCAGGGTGGCCAATAACAAGCAGAACTGACAAAAGCACTGCAAAAATTTGTAAAATTGTGCATCAAAATTGCCAAACGACTGTGAGAAGCATAGCAGACCAACTCAACATTGATAGAGAAACAGCAAAATCTTCACTGAAAATCTTGGCATGGGTAAGGTGTGTACAAAAATGGTTCCAAAGGAGCTCACTGATGAACAAAAGCAGAGTTGAAGTTTGCCATGACCTTTTAGAGAGGCAAGACAATGTCTTGGGCCATGTTATCAATAGTGATGAAACACGCATGTACCAACATAACCGTGAAACAAAGTGTCAAAGTACACAATGGAGGTCAGCCAATTCTCCACAACCAAAAAGGTTCTCTGTCAGTCCAAATCAAGAGTCAAACTGATGTTGCTAACCGCTTTTGATATCAGAGGTATTGTTTATTATAGATTTGTACCAACTGGACAGTCAACCAAGTTTACTATTTGGAAGTGCTGAAAGAGTTGCGTGAAAAAGAGAGACAAAAATGACCTGAACTTTTTGCCAATTCATGGCTCTTGCATCACAACAATGCACCAGCTCACACGGCACTGTGTGTGAAGGAGTTTTAACCAGCAAACAATTAACTGTATTGGAACACCCTCCCTACTCATTTGATCTGGCCCCCAATGACTTTTTTCTATACCCAAAGATAAAGGAAATATTGAAAGGAAGACATTTTTATGACATTTGGACATCAAGGGTAATATGATGACGCCTCTCTGATGGCCATTCCAGAAAAAGAGTTCCAAAATTGCTTTGAAGGGTGGACTAGGCACTGGCATCAGTGCATAGTTTTCCAAGGCAAGTACTTCGAAGGTGACCATAGTGATTGATATTCAGCAATGAGGTATATAGCACTTTTTCTAGGATGAGTTCACGAATGTAATTGTCAAACCTAGTATATAGTCTTGATATCTTGAGAACCTACGTTCATGCTTCTCAGTACTCTGTTCTAACTTTCTTGTTCTAAAACAAAGTACAATAGCCTAATACAAATTATCTGGAATTGTCAGGAAATGTATCAATGACTAAAAATGGAAAAACACTTCATTACCCAGGCAGAACAGGTATGATTTTAGAGATGGAAGTATAAATGATTTTTTTTCTTAAAAAGAATTACCTCCTTTTTGTCCTATATAATATACTACCTCCTTGCCTTCTGAGTTGGGCATAAGTGGGTGCATACACATTCTCTAGCCAAGCCAGGATTCGTCATTTGAACACCTTCCTTTTTGAGATGAGTAGAAATAAATCTTTTGTGTAGTTCCCTACAAGTTCAACTTAAAGACTTTTGTTTTTTGTTTATTATAATTAAAGGAATGGGGAGTAATCTTTACTTTATTTGATAAGTTGAAAATTAACCCCCCAAACCTGTAGATGCTTCATTAGCATATGTAAAAGCTGAAAAAAGGGCAAATCTAGGAGTAAACTGGCTCATGAAGCCACTAGAAGGAAACTAGGCATGCCTGTAAAAATCATAATTAGTAATTGGGTTTAAGCTGACATGCATTTCTGGATATGCAATCCAAACTGTGTAGAACAATAACACTATTCTGAGATATGTCTGGGCATCTTTCTATTGTTCTATATCTGAACTCTCTCTTTTAACATTCTTCTTGCCTTTGTCACTGGTGAGGGCACAGCTAAGTTTGCCTGAGACTGGGAGTTGTCCCTAAATATTATTCAAAATGGCAATACTTTTAACTAAATTATTTCCTGTAATAGGAACAACTTGCCAATAATGTAACCGTTTTTACTCTTCTGTGGTCTTAATAAATAAAGCTACTCCTAGGTCATATTATAGCCAGGTTTAGCCTGTGATACTCTACCAGTCAAAATGGTAGTGTTTAAAACACTCAATAAAAAGGGTATAAAAGGAAAGTACCTCAACAAAATATGGGCTATATATGACAAATCCTCAGCTAATATCATATTCAATGGTGAAAAACTGAAAGCTTTTCCTTTAAGAATGCTTACTTTCGCCATTGTTATTCAACATAGTATTGGAAGTCCTAGCCAGAGCAATCAGGTGAAATAAATAAAAAGCATCCAAATAGGGAATGAAGAAGTAAAACTGTCACTATTTGTAGATGACATGGCACTATATACAGAAAACTCTAAAGACTCCAATAGTCCATTAGAGATAATAAACATAGTAAGTTGCAGGCTACAGAATCAATGTACAAAAATCTGTTGTGTTCCTACATACTAAGAATAAAGTATCAGAAAAAGAAATAAAGAAAACAATCCCATTTGCAATTTTAACAGAAAAAATAAAATACCCAGGAATAAACTTAACAAAGGATGTTAAGGACCTATACAGTGAAAACTGTAAGACATTTTTGATAGAACTGAAGACACAAAAAAATGGAAAGATATTACATGTTCATAGATTGGAATAATCATCATACTTAAAATGGCAATACTGGGAAGCCGGGATGGCTCAGTAGGTTAAGCGCTCACTTTGCAGCCCCGGGGACCAAGGATCGAATCCTGGCCCTGGCCCGTGTGGACCCATATGCTGAACTGGGGAGTGCCCCTGGTTCCGTTCTTGCCGGGGTGAGACCCTGGCCCAGTTCCTGCCCTGTGCAGCCCCGTGCCCACCTGTGGAATGAAACTATGTGGAAAAACCAATGATGTGCAACTATGGAGACTGTTCTGGGCCCTCCCCCTTCTCTCTGTCTTTGTCTCTGTATCTCTCTCTTTGTGTCAAAAACAATAAAAAATGAATCTTTAAAAAAAAAAAGGCAGGAAGCCGGGATGGCTCAGTGGGTTAAGCGCTCACTTTGCAGCCCTGGGGACCGAGGATCGAATCCCGGCCCCGGCCCATGTGGACCCATGTGCTGAACTGGGGAGTGCCCCCAGTTTGGTTCTCACCAGGGTGAGACCCTGGCCCAGTTCCTGCCCTGTGCAGCCCCGCTCCCACCTGTGGAATGAAACTATGTGGAAAAACCGATGATGTACAACTATGGAGACTGTTCGGGGCCCTTCCCCTTCTCTCTGTTTCTGTCTGTCTGTCTGTCTGTCTGTCTGTCTCTCTCTCTCGGGGCCCTCCCCCTTCTCTCTGTTTCTGTCTCTCTCTCTCTGTCAAAAACAATAAAAATAAATCTTAAAAAAAAAATAAGGCAATATTATTCAAAGCAATACACAGATTTAATGCAATCCCCATCAAAATCCCAATGGCATTTTCATAGAAATAGAACAAAAAAATCCTCAAATTTGTATGGAACCACAAAAGACCCTGAATAGTCAAAGAGGAATCCTGAGAAAAAAGAACAAGGTGGAAGTATCACATGCCCTGACTTCAAATTATACTATAAAGTTACAATAATCAAAACATATGGTATCAGCACATACACACACAAAAAACAGACACACAGACCAATGAAACAGAACTGAGAGCCCAGAAATAAACCCACACAGGTACATGGGCAACTAATTATCAACAAAGGATCTAAAAACATACAATGGAGAAGGGAAAACCTCTTCAGTAAATAATGTTGGGAAAATTGGAAAGCCACATGCAAAATAATGAACCTGCTGACATCATGCACAAAAATTAACTCAAAATGGATTAAAGACCTAAATAAAAGATCTGAAACAATAAAATTAATGAAAGAAAACACAGGCTCTAAACTTATGAACCTTTGACTCAGGGGTTTTTGTGAACTTCACACTTCAAGGGCAAGGGAAGTAAAAGCAAAAATAAATGAATGAATCTACATCAAACTTAAAAAGCTTCTGAACAGCAAAAGAAATCATCAACTAAAAGGCAACCAACCAAATGGTAGAAGATATTTGCAAACACCTCCAGTAAGGGATTAATATCCAAAATATGTAAAGAATTCATACACTCAAAAACAAAAAACCAATCCAATTTAAAAATGGGCAGAAGATCTGAGTAGACAATTTTCCCAATAAGACATTCATTGCCAACAGATACATGAAAACATGCTCAACCTCACTAGCTATTAGGGAAATGCAAATCAAAACCACAATAAGATACTAACTCACACCTGCTAGAATAGCTACTATCAGTAAGACAAGAAATAACATGTGTTGGAGAGAATATGGAGAAAAGGGAACCCTCATCACAGCTGGTAAAAATGTAAATGGTGCAACTTCTATGGAAATCAGTAAAGAAGTTCTTCAAAAACTTAAAAATAGAGCTGCCATGTAACACAGCAATCCTGTTCTGGGTATCTACCCCCAAAAATCTGAAAACATTCATCCACAAAGATATATGTACCCCTGTGTCCTTTGTAGCATTATTCGCAATAGCCAAAACAAGGAAACAGCCTAAGTGTCCTTTTCGGGATGATTGGATAAAGAAGACACAGTATGTATATGGAATGGACTACTACCGGTACTCAGCCATAAAAGGATAAAATACTGCCATTTGCAACAACATGGATGAATCTTCAGAGTATCATGATAAATGAAATAAGTCAGATGGAAAAGAACAAGAACCATATGATTTCACTCATATGTGAGATAGAAAACTGAAAGCAATAAGTGAAAAAACAAAGCAAACTCAGACAGACAACAGTATGGTGGTTACCAGAGGGTAAGTGGTATGCAGAGAGGATGAAGAGGGTAAAGAGGATCAAATATACTGCAACAGAAGGAGATTAGACTTCGGGTGGTAAGCATATAATGCAATATAGATGATGCATTTTTATAGCATTTTACACCTGAAACTTACAGGTTATTAACCAATGTTAACCCAATAAATTTATATTTTAAAAAAGCTCATAATCTAATTGAGTCAAATCAACATAAGAAATGAAAAGGAATGGTGGTTACAACAGCATCTTACACTTAATAACATTTTAAAGTTTTAAAAATGTTTTTGCATAGTTCCTTTGATTTTTATAACACTGTGATATTGGTAAGAAACATATAAAGATGCTAAGTTAGGCTCAATGGTTTGGCCAAGGCATACTTAGTGTAAATTTCAAAGACTGGCTTGAACCTGGATTCCTATTTTCCTATTTATTATATTATGCTGGCTGTTGGTAATGAATATTGGTAATATAATTAACTCTTAATTATTCAGATGTAATAACTAAGGTAAAAGAAATTACAACTAAGGCATTTATGAAATCATTAAATTATAAACAAGCAAAATAGGTATCCAGTGTGTAGAACTACACAGTGACCCTATTACATCTGCTACAACAGGGGTGTCAAACTGGTGGACCACGGGCCACATGCGGCCCCCAAGGTAATTTTTTGTGGCCCACGATGCTCTGAAATAAAATGAAAATAGAAAAAATAGTTATGAAGAAAATAGCGCTTAGGGGAGATCGAGGCAATACCGTACACACAGTTCCCTCATTAACCCTTTAACTACTGAAGACGAGTATACACGTGGCCCAGTGCCTTTCCTGGGGGCCTGTGGGAGTGTATAAACGTGCTCAGTTCCGGTGACGTTTATAAATGTGATGTGGCCCACGTGAATCTTGCCTGTTGCACCAAATGGCCCATGTTTGAATTGAGTTTGACACCCCTGTGCTACAACATAAAGAGTTCAGAAACACTGCTTACCCCAGTAAGACACCCTTTCCCTGACCCTCACAAAGCATGAAAAGATAAAGGGAAACCCATATGGTTATAAAATCCAATACAGGGCTAAAAGGGTAGAGAAATATTAGGAAGAGATAGTTTATCAACCTAGAAGAGTAAATACATTTCTATTTTTAATATTTGAAAAAGTTTAGTGATCAAACTATTTTCTTTGTTACTTGTACTTTTTTTTTAAGATTTTATTGTTTGAGAGAAGGTGAGAGAGAGAGTAGGAGGGAAGGCCCAGAGCAGTCTCCTCCATAGTTGTGTATCATTAGCTGTGACATGGTTTCATTCCACACAGGTGAATGTGGGGCCATGAGGGAGTGAAGCAAACTGGGGGCCTCCCACATGAGAGGCTAAAACCTTCGCTGCCATGTCATCCTGGTGGTTATCACAGTTGCACCGCAGTTCAGCATATGAGTTTGCACGGGCCGGGGCCTGGAATTGAACCCTGGACCTCATGATTGTGAGGCAAGTGCTCAACCTAAGCTTTCCCAGTAACCCTACTATTATACTTTTGATTACTTCCAAAAGGATACAAGTATTCATAAATATATATTGTAACTTTACCTTAAAAAGGTCATTAAATTCATTTTGTTCTGAACATCTTGGTGGGTATTGAACTGTGATTTTAGATGATCAGGATGTGATTCCACCTTCCTACACTCCTGTGTTAACTAAGAGTCAAAGCTCTTTTTTAAAAGGTTCAGAGCCTCTGCTTGGCAACAGTATCTAGCATGATTAACAGCATTTGCATTACATTTATTTTTAGTTTATACTCTATTTATGGCAAACATGCTGGCATTTCACTTAGTGACAAAGTTTCCTTTGTAAAGGAAACCAGAAAAGAAGTAACTCAAGAGAAAATATTAAAAGTAAAGATGATAAATAAAACTGGAAAGATTATATAGGCAGTCACTAAATGATTAAATTTAGGGGAAATTCCTACTATCATCATACCAGACCTGCACAACAACCATGTGAGGAAGAGTTATTCCCATGTTCCAAAAGAAAAGTTCTGAGAAAGCTGAACTGATTTGCCCAAGGTGGTATAGCCAATAACCTATGGTATGTAGCTTTGTACAAGGGTCCGAAGAAGAGCAATATGGATCAAGGCAGTGTAAGCTTTAAGTAGGACTTTCACAAAGAACTCAAAACCACAGGGGAGGAATAAACAAGTCATGTGTCTGGGATAAAAGACAATTGAAATTCTCAAATAAGTCTAAAGTAAAAGCAGTACTTTAGATAAGGAAGCATGAGTGTAATATGCAAAGTGAAATGAAAGTCAGACTTATTAGAAATAGGCAGGCTGGGGAAGCCGGGATGGCTCAGTGGGTTAAGTGCTCACTTTGCAGCACGGGGACCGAGGATCAAATCCCGGTCGCGGCCCCCGGCCCCGTGCGGACCCATATGCTGAATTGGGGAGCTCCCCCAATTCAGTTCTCCCTCTCTCTCTCTCTCTCTCTCTCAAAAACAATAAAAATAAATAAATAAAAAGAAATTCTGTTAGAAATAGGCAGGCTTACTCATTATTAGAACACTGTAATGTAGCCATGTGCTAACAAGCATCTCTAGCATGGTCTCTAAAATAGTAGTAATGGGTAGTTGTTATCATTAATTCAACCAATACTCTAAATGCCTACTATATGTCAGGTACTGTGCTAGACACTACAGATACCAAAAGAGTGACTCTTTGTTCTCAAAAAGTTTGGAAAGATTCAAGTCATTATGAAACTATAAAAATAATGGTTACTGTATAGGTAGAATACAGTGAGAATCAAAAAGAAAGAGAACAAATTAAAGCAATGGTTAGGGATGGTGTCAAGGGGATAAATAACTGAGCTAAATCTTGAAGGATGGATAGTTCATTAAAAAGTAGACTGGGTGAGAGAAAATGGGGAAGAAGAAACATTCTAGTCAGAGGGACTGACAATAGACATAACTAATGGAGAAGTTCTGGAGATAAAATAGGAAATGTATACCTACTAATATACCTGTAATAATATTATATCTAATATATAATGACATAATATACAGTATTCAGTATATATAAATATAGTGTACCTTATAATATAAACCTAATTGATAGTACAGGGAAAGAGTGTTGTCACTGACCAAAAATAGTGGGTAAGAGAAGATGCAGAACCAGTCAGCATATGTGTTTCCAGCTTCTGATTCTTCCCCTTCCTTCAATCACCAAATCTAGTTGAATTTTGGCTTACATACCCATCTCTTCTTTTCCACTGCACTGCCATCATTTAGATTCCCAACCTTTCTAGCTTGCACCATTAAAATAGTTCAATTATTTCCCCTGCCACCAATTTTTCCATTGTCAAACAATCCTGCATTTTCTTCCATATCAATAATCCTAAAAACTGCTTTTATCAGGTTGCTTCATTGCTTAAAAAACAAAAATACTTTCAGAGGTCTCCTCAAAGTGTCAGTGCCAGGAGTCCCGAATCATTCTGTGAAGAGATGGTTCTCACTTCTTGTTTATTTATATTCTGACATCATGTGTGAAGTACTAACTCAAGTCCCTCTAAGGAAAGGGAAGGGATGCCTTCCAGGTTCTGCCTCCATCCTTACTGTGAATTCTCAGGCTGGGCGTGGTGGTGGTATCAGAGGCTAATGGCTTAAACACCTATAAATAGATCCTAGCTTATTTGTTTGGTCCTTTGGCTTATAGGATGAGCTTCAAAAACCTCATCTGGCTTTCAAGTCCCTTTATCATCTTACACCAATTTATTCCTCTCTAACCTTACCAGTTGCTGTTTTCAGTCATGAACCCATTTTAGCTCCACACTCTCGGGAATGTTTTATGAACCTTAATTCAAGACCCAGGCATCTCTGTTTATATCAATTTTTCAATGAAAATTTTCTTTTCTTTCTTCTCCACTTACCTGACGACATCATTCAAAGGCCCAACTCCAGTGCTTCTTTCCTTAGGCCTACTCTAAAGTTTAATTTTCTAGTAGGTATAATCTTCCTATGAACTGTTCAGTTTTTGCTGCCTTGTATTTTCTTTTAATTAATTAACCTATTAATTCAAGAAACAAATACTAAGAACTGATAAATGTCAAATTATATGCTTGGGCACTGAGGGATACACAAAGATGAATAGAGCACAGTTGCTACCCTTAAAGGGCTTGGAGTACTATGAGTAAGACAAGTAATTATGTCAGGGTGATTACAGTACTATTTTAGCGATATAAGCAAAGAGATATGGGAGTACCGGTATATACATTATATTACATCCTCTGGAGAATATAGTGGAGAAGCCACTAAGAAATGATGCTTGAGTTCAGTCTTAAGTGTTTGGTAACTAAAGGAAAGAACATACCAAGAAAATGGAAAAAATATTTGGGAACAACAGAGACATTCAAGAACATTTGTTTTATCTGGTGTGTAGTATGTATGAAAGAGTGATTGGCAAGGAAGCTGTTGGATGTTCTACATCATGAAGGTTCATGCACAACCTGCTAAATAGTACATATGTTATTCTGTGGGCAATGGGGAAACATTACAGGGTTTTAAATGGGGCAATAAAAGGATGAGATTTATATTTGAGACAAATTCCTCTGATAATTACTGTAATAGATGGCTTTGGGAGCCTAAACAAGAAGTGACAAGGGACTAACCTGAATAAATGAATGTAGTAGCAATGAGGATGGGGAGAAGGGGACAGATCTGAGAAATATTCAGAAGATAAAATGGGCAGTAATTGGTGAAAGACAGGAAAAGAGAGGGAAAAGCTGGGGAAGAGAGACTGAGTTATCTTAAATACACTAAGAGGAAGGAGTCAATAAAGTAGCAGAAAACACAGGACAGAGGCGGCAAGAAAGGTTCTGAGCACAGGTGTACAGGTGAGTACTGAATAAAGAAGAAGGTAAAGGATAGGTGTCAATACAGATGTTGATAAATATTTGGGAAGAGGTGTTTTGGAAATATAGTTTACTCTGTGAAGAAGTTCAGGTGTATGCTGAATATAGGTAAGAGAACGAAGGATTGGGGGCTTAAGGAGCATTTTAAGTTTTGTGAGAAACTTAAGATAAAGGAGGCTAACTAGGATCACACAAAAGAAATTCTGAATAGTGCTAACAGCACAGTTATGGTTGGAAATGGAGAATTTGTGGTGGTACCAATTTTCACAGCGGTGAGATATCACCTTGTTGCCCCCAACCCCCAGCAACACAGCTGCCAAGATTAAGAACGAGAAGAAGCCCACTAAGTCAATCTGTGGTTGAGGGGTAGGGGTAAGGGGTCCTATGTGCCCTTTGTAAGTGCTTCAAGGGCAAGAACTTTTGTTTTGTGTTGTTGCTGTAACAATAACAATTTTTTGTAACACATACTATAAAACATTCAATACATGTTTGTTAACTGACTGATATAAAGTGATTTCAAAGAAAAAGACCCAGAGAAAGAAGTTCAGGGCTAGTTTCAATAGAAGGTTAATGATGGAAGTAAAGGATTTTAAAGTCATCATCATAACAGGGTCAAAGACAAATGGATAAACTTTCCTAAAAATGAATGTAAAAAGACAGGAGCTGAGATCAAGCCTTGGAAATACTAGAGAACAGAAGAAAAGTACAACCATAGAAGGAAACAGAGAAAAAAAAAATAATTGAAAGAACTATGACTGCAATGCTCTCATGCCAATTTCCCCAAATAGACACTATAAGGATGAGAAAGTTAATTAAGGTAGGAAGTAGTGAAAATGTAGTGCCAAACATGCCTATGTGAGCAGAGGACTTGAAGAAATTCATGAGAATTTGTTTAACAATCTTCCCTCTGATCCATCTGAATTGGTTTAATGAAAAGATGGTAGGTAAGACAGGTGGCTAAGACAACAGCACCCAGCAGGCACATAGCTGAAGCTTGAGTGGATCAAGAACCAGGAGCAAGTGCACGAGTCTTACACAAGCCACTCAAGCCTGCCTCTTGCAGCAGAGGCCCACTGTAGTACAGGGACAGTCCCATGTGGGAGGAAGTGAAACTGAACACATTGAGGGACAATACTGGGGTTCAGGCAGACCTCTCACCAACATTGGGTACTAATCAACAATATCCTTCAAATTCTGGTGCGTATGCTAAGTACAATAGAGGTCCTTTAGGAAACCAGTGCTGTTTAGTAGAGTGTCCCAAGCAAAAGAAATGTTTTTACGTTTCAAATTCTTCTTCTTCTTTTTTTGTTTTTATTTTATTTACTTTTCTTTCTTTCTTTCTTTCTTTTTATTTTTGACAGAGAGAGGGAGAGATACAGAGACAGAGAGAGAACTGAACTGGGGGAGCTCCCAGTTCAGCATATGGTTCCGCAAGGGCCGGGGCCGGGATTCGATCCCTGGTCCCTGGCGCTGCAAAGTGAGTGCTCAACCCACTGAGCCATCCCGGCTTCCCAAGAAATGTTTTTAAACGGCCACTTTTTCTTGTTTGGACTTCAGATTTGCATAAAGAAAATGAACACAATGTAAATAACATTCTAACTCATTTGAATAATTGTTAAATCTCTTCCTAGATATATGAGCATATCTACTAGAACTAATCTGTGATGAAAACAGTATAATATAAAGACAAAGACAGTTTCTTGAGCCAAATTCACAAACTATTCAGCCAAGAAAAGTATAAATGATGAGAGGGCAGTAATTTCACTGTTAAAAGAAAAAATAAAAAAATCTCACCAAAAAAGGAACAAAAGATTTGGGGACTGTTGCAAACATTCAAGATTGTTGATTTCTTATGTAATTCTCTGGTTTAGTGGATGATTCAAATTATTCTTCACGTACTGTAGAAAAACATATTTCATGCTTTCTTCATTTTTAAAAAAGATTTACTTTATGTTTTTGACAGAGACAGAGAGAAGGGGGAGGGCCCAGAGCAGTCTCCATAGTTGTATATCATCAGTTTTTGACATGGTTTCATTCCACACAGGTGGGGGGGGGGGGGGCGCACAGGGGGGGAACCAGGCCGGGGCCTCTTGCATGGGGGGCAGGCCCCAGCAAGCTGGGGGCCAAACTGGGGCCTCTCACATGGGAAGCTCACCCCGGCGAGAACCAAACTAGGGGCCTGAAACATAGGAAGCAAATCCCAGTTCAGCATATGGGTCAGCACGGGCTGGGGTGGGGACTCAATCCTTGGACCCCGGGGCTGCAAGGAAAGTGCCTAACTGCTGAGACTTCCCAGCTTCCCCTCCTTCCATTTTAAAAGATGGTTTTAGAAGAATAAGGCCTGATCAGACAGACTACCTCCTTAACGAGGAGTAGAAATTGACCCAAACACCCAAATTCTAAGAAACTGAAGACCTAAAGAACTAAGGAGTTAAGGCAGAGGTGTCCAATCTTTTGGCTTCCCTGGGCCACATTGGAAGAATTGTCTTGAGCCACACATAAAAGATACTAACACTAATGACAGCTGATGAGCTAAATAGCAAAAAAAAACAATTGCAAGAAAAATCTTCTGCTTTAAGAACGTTTATGAATTTGTGTTGGGCCTCATTCTAAGCCATTCTGGGCTGGCTGCATGTGGCCCATGACCATGGGATGGATCAGCTTGAACTAAATATAGCTTTTCAATATGGGGACTAAGAGGATATGATAAACATTTCTGACATTTAAAGAGCTTGTATTGATTTCATGTCATAGTCAAAGGTTAACTGCTCAATGTAAGCTGAATTTATCATTTTTCTGAATTTTCAAACATACAGAGAAGTTAAAATAGAAACAAGTATTGTATATATATATATATATATATATATATATATATATATATGTTGAAATTTAACAAAACAGTTTTTAGTGTATGTGCATAGACACACAATGTTTTTATTAATGTGTCATGATCTACCATAATTAAAAAAATAAATTGAATCTTACAATACATAACCCTTTGAGACCAGTTTCTTTCATTCAGCATAAAGCCCTGAAGATTCATGCAAGTTGTTGCATGTTATCAGTACTTAGCTCTTTTAGTTAAAAAGTTTTATTGAGATATAATTTACATACCATATAATTCACCTAGTTAGTGTTCAATGTCTCTTCATAGTCACACTGTTGTGCAATTGTCACCACAACCTAATTTTATAATTCAATCTCCCTATAATAGAATCCCTGTACCACTAGCAGTCAATCTTCACCTTACACTGCCACCTTGCCCGGGCCAAAGCAATGACTAACACTTTCTGTAAATTGTATTTTCAAGGTTCATTCATATTACAGTATGTATCAGTACTTCATTTGTTTTTATTGCCAAATAATATTCCATTACACAAATATACATTTTATTGATCTATTCATCAGTCAGTGGGCAGCTCGGTTGTTTCCACTGTTTTTGGCTATTATGAATAACGCTGCTATGAACATTCCCGTACAAGTTTTTGTGTGGACATATATTCTCATTTCATTAAGATATACGCCTAGAATTGCTGGATCATATGGTAGCTCTATGTTTAACTTTTTGAGCAACTGCCAAACTGTATTCCAAAGTGGTTGTACCATTTTATGTTCCCACCAGAAGTGTATGAGGGTTTGTTTTCCCACATCTGTGTCAACACTGATTATCCATCTTTTTGCTTAAAGCCTTCCTAGTGGATGTGAGATATCTCATTGTTTTGAGGTGCATTTCCCTGATGAGCAGTGATTTTGAACGGCTTCACATGTTTGTGCCTACTGGCACTTTCCCCTCTCATTTCCATCTGAAAAGCTTTCACTTATTTTCCCTCCTACAATTTTGAGGTTTTGCATTTTATATCATAAATATGACTGAATTGTTCCTTGAAGTATGTCCATTTTCACTAGATAACTTACTTAGCATTTATGTAACACATACCGTTAGTCATTTTCCACTATTTCTGTCCCTTTTATCTCGTGATCTCTGTTTTGGCTCAGTGGGTTGAGTGCTCATTTTGCAGACTTTGGGTCTGAGGATCGTATCCCAGTCCCGGCCCGAGTAGACTCATATGCTGACCTGGGGTGTGCCCCCAGTTTGGTTCTCGCCATGGTGACCTTCCTATATAGGAGGCCCCCAGCTTGTGGGGGTGTGCCTCCCATGCAGAAGGCCCCTGGCCAGTTCCTGCCCTGTGTAGCACCAAGCCCACCTGTGGAGTGAAACTATATTGAACAACTAATAATGTATAGCTATGCAGACTATTCTGGATTCTCGCTCTCTGTCTCTATCAAAAACAATAAAAATATATACCTTTAAAAACTGTCTTAAGGGGAAAGCCGGGACGGCTCAGCGGGTTGAGCGCTCGCTTTGAGGCCATGAGGACCGAGGATCGAATCCCGGCTCCGGCCCAGGCAGGACCCACGTGCTGAACTGCGGAGTTCCCACAGTTTGGTTCTCTAACTGTCTCTGTCTCTGTCTCTCTCTCTATCTGTCAAAAAGTAAAATAGAAATAACTATGCACTG